>JAFJTR010000117.1:0-77812 GCA_022559985.1 Parastagonospora avenae f. sp. tritici 18332-5
CGCGGTGGGCTCGGGGGGGGGGGGGGGGGGGGGGTGGGGGGGGGGGGGGGGGGGGGGGGGGGGGGGGGGGGGGGGGGGGGGGGGGGGGGGGGGGGGTCGCGTCGAGCATTAACGCGTCGCGCCTGAGCATTTCCTTCTATGCATTCACCCACTCAGTGAAGCCAAATCCAGACACTCTCAAATAAAAGACCCCTCTGCAGCTCTTCCGCTTTTGTGCACGAAGCGAAAATCCCTTAACGCCGACATGGACAGTGACGCTGTACCACCATCGTCACCCCCTCACGCGACCGCTCCGGACTCGCCCTTCTTTCAGCCACGAAACACCGTCTTCTCTCCAAAATCAAGCTCCCCGCCCCCTCTCTTCTCCAGCGATGACTCTTGCGAATCAGCTGATCTCGTCAACTATCAATCACCGCGCATCTTCAAGAACAAACGAAAAGGCGCGTGGTGGGACACGGCGGAGTCACCCGCACACAACACACCAGAAGCAAAGAAGACGAAGATGACGCGCAATTTTGACTCCGGAGTATACATGATGAGCGATGCCACCGACAGCTCAGAATCCCTCTTCCCGCCACACAGATCGCCTTTCGGTCTCGATGGTACCGTGGAGGTCGACCCACCCGAGACGCTGTCGACTGCAGACGATCGAGAGTCCATATTCTGCGAGGAGCTACACAGAGGCTTGGACAGCAATGCCCAATCCTACAACTTCAGCCATTGTCGTTTCGAAGATCGCCACATCCAGCGCATTGGCGAACTCTCCTCAGTGATCAAGAACGTACCAGACCCAGGGAATGATCTTCCAGCAGAAGGGCAGTATCGCTCCATGGTGCCCGAGCTGTATGTTGACCTAAACCACAACAAGCTCCAACGCCTCACGCCGTCCTTGTTCCTTGTTCCGAATCTGACTACACTCGCCCTGATTGACAACGACATCGAAGAACTCCCGGTGCAGATGTCCCAGCTTCGCCGTCTCCGCGAGCTGAACATTTCGCGAAATCCCATCCAGTCACTCCCGTTCGAGATGTTGTATATGTGGAAGGGAGGAAATGAGGGCGAGCTCGAGACACTAGGCGACAGCGGCGTGCAATGGTTGCGCCCAAAGAACTATCAACTCGCAATGCCCCTTACACAAGACCTGCGGGACTTCTGGTCAACGTTGAGGACCACTCGCTCCGATCTCGAGCACAATGACTGCGTGGATCAGCTTCACGGGATTGTCGCTTCGATGCCTGATCGGGAGCAGCACGTATGGGGTATGCTGTATCTGGAGATGTTAATTTACACTGGCAACCCGACTCAGAGTGGACACACTCAATACTCTTTCTTCGATGGCGAATCGTACTACATGCGGCCCAGGTGCTTGGCACATTCTCCAGTTAGCTACTTCGATGAAGCTGGTAGCCTCATTGATGGTTCTCCCAAGCCACCATCGCCAGAAGCCGACTTCGCCACTATAACAATCACGGCACGAGGCGCGCATGGTGTACCCAAGTCATGGTTCACCCCTCCACACACCAAGAGCACTAAATCTCTCCTCACATTGGCCATCCACAGCGCACTTCGCCACAAGGATCAAGAGGACCTCACGATCTCGGACATTCGACATCATATCGGCGATCCGGTGCCTCCCTTAGCGGATGCTATCCTGAAGCAAGCGGAACGCAACAGCGTGGGTGGTTATAGCGACTTCAAGACATGCCTCGTGTGTAAGAGCGACTATGTTGTGGCAAGGGCAGAGTGGATTCAGTGGTATTGCATGAGGTTCAGCACAGGGCGCGTCTTGCCCTTCAAGGCACAAGTATGCTCTTGGGGCTGCGTACCAGATGCAATTTTGCGGCGGCCGGAGCGTCTGCTGTCTTGGGATTAGGTCTAGAATTCAGAGCTTGCTCAACCATGGATGGACTTTGTACCCCCGCTCGTTGGATTATAGCGCGCGCCGGCCTTACTCGGACCCATGGCAGCAATGTGGGGTTACGGATCTCTACGAGACCCTTTTGCCAACGTACCATCATGCTAGTGGAATTGCATTTCTGAGCGTCATGTGAGACTCAAGATCGCTTTGATTGCTGCGGCGAAGCGTTGTTCCACAGCACGTGTGAAGCCCGTGCGACGTAGTACATAGAAAAGAGAAGTTCTCGGGCAAAGCTGCCGAGGACAGAGTGGCAGCACGCGCGTCAAACTCACGCATACAGAGCGCCTTGGAAGGAGACAGTCTACGAATTGTGCTCTCGTAGCCTTTTAGACAGCTCCATATGCGAAATGGTGTGGCATTTCCAAGGATCACCGTTATCTTGTTGCCCTTCCCGGAGCCTACCTATGTACATACTATTCATCGTTGCCATGGCAGAACAAAACTTCAAATCTGTCCACTGAACATCACCGCTCTCGATCAAGTCTATCTGGGCGGTGCATACCAGGACGTTCGACCTCAGCTCGGAACTTCTCGGTCATCAACGCCGTGTCACGCAGGACCCGACACACCGGGATGCGCTACTGAAGCCGACTCCCTGCCAGGCGATCCAGTTTTTGCTGCGACTATATAGCAACGATACGCGCCTGTTCTACACTTGTCTCATTACCGCTGTCTCGCTCTTGTTCTTTGCATGTTGCAACTCCGGCTTGTTACTTTACTTCGATACTGACATGGGACATACGAGAAATGCTAGCTTATCGCTTCAGACATGCTGATTCACGCACATATTGCTAATTCAGACGCAGACTTGCTAACTTAGGACCGTTTTGGTATTGCTAACTCGTTGATCAGCTTTGCTAACTCAAATCTCAAACCTGCTAATTCCGATTATTGAGCTGCTAATTCAGGATTCAGATATGTTAACAGATTGACTACATCGAATCTACTCATTCATTGAACCTGCTAACTTCGATTACATTCGCTAACTTTAAAGTAAAGCTTACTGACGAACCTTGCATAGGCGCTGTCATACTGACTATCACAGCTTTCCCTGTTCATCTCTCTTTCCTTTTTTTCTATGCAGAGCACAGTTTTGAGCATATGAGATGTCGCTAACCATTGCCTTCGGGCTTGGCTAACGCATCAAAGGGTTCCTTGATCACAGACTTCGACCCCGTCAACTCTCCCTACCAAGGCTGTTTCTCCAACGAACCTCCGATCCTCCAGGATGCCAGCTTCACCACTACAAGCGGCAACATGACCGACGACACCTGTCGAACCTTCTGCAAGACCGGTGCGGCCGGCGCGCCGTACACCTACTTTGGTATTCAGAATGGCGAGACGTGTCGCTGCGGTAACACGAGTCCCAGGGTCCCCACTCTCCCTGGTTCGACTCCGGCTACACCGGACGAGAGCCTGTGCACAATCCCCAACTCAGGCGACTCAACACAAGCCGGTGGTGGTCCCGACGCTGTCAACGTTTGGCTTGTGGCTCCACAGCAAGGCACCGCACCAAGCAACAGTCAGCCAGCCATCGGTTCACCTACTATCAGTCTCCCAGTCGGCCAGTCTTCTCCTACAGGCTTGGCGACTGCCAGCGGCCCACAAACCGTTGGAACCCCCTCTGGCGCTATTCCATCCATCAGCGCCCCTATCGGCGGTGCTTCATCTGGTGGAGTTCCGTCCGTTAGCGCTCCCATTAGTGGTGTACCTTCTGATGCTGCTCCATCCGTTAGCGCTCCTATCGGTGGTGTGCCCTCTGATACAGTTCCGTCAGTCAGCGCACCTATCGGTGGTACACCTTCTGATGTCATCCCATCCATTGGTGCTCCCATCAGCGGTCCATCTTCTGGACCTATCAATGCACCCAGCAGTCTTCCAGCCGTCGAAGGCGTCAGCTCCCAAATCCCTCAAGTCAGTGGAGGCGCCTCTTCTTTGCCCTCCAATGCCGGCCAGTCTACAGGCCCGCCTTCGCCGAGCATCCCATCCGCTACTCCAAGCTCGCCTACCAGCTCACCCATCTTCGGCTCTGGAATTCCTACCCCTATCGGCAGTCCCCTGCCTGCAGGCACGCCTGCCACCAATCCGCAAAACCTCGTCGCAGACGACGATCCGGACGGCACCCTTCTTGGCTGTGTCTCAACCACTGGCAAAGACGGTCAGTCCCTCTTCAAGGGTCCGTCTGCCTACAACTCCACCTTCACGCAGATCACCTGTCGCAGGTTCTGTATCGATGCGGTTGGAGGTCCCTACCGTATCTACGCCCTTGAGCAGGGTAATCTCTGCCGCTGCTCCGCCGACATCGACTCGAACAATGTCGTTACCGATCCCAATGGCTGCGATGTTCCTTCTGCTGGTAATCCCAGGGAAGTCGGAGGAGGTCGCGGTCGGGCCATCGTTTTCACAAACGATGACTTCGCTCCGCCGGATGTACGTCCCATTTCTTTGATCATATGCTCAAAACTGGCTCTGCATATTTTTTTTATCATCAAAGTAGGTATTGGGTAAGTACGTTGCTACGTCTGCGCTTCGGCCCGGGCCATGATGGCAAGCAAGAGGTGGCGGGGTCCTGGATACTTGGACATGATGCGATATCGGGCTTTTGCTTGTCCCTCCAGTCCCTGCTTTGTGTACACTCAGACAATCAGAAACGGTCAGCCCAGTAAGTACGAGAAGACAATCTATATAAACTTCTTACCTTGTACCAGGCCGGTCCCAGCGAACACTCAATTCGAACTTTTTGGCATCGGTACCTGGGGATATCTGGACTTGAGAGCGAGGCACGGCAAGGACTGATTCATGAGGACTACAGAGGCGTGGAAGGGCGGGAGGTGGACCAGGATGAGTAACGATAAGCAACTATTGGAATTATGTCCAGAGTTTACATCATGATCCAAATCCCCCCCTCTTGGTTGTGCTTGTACAATCGGTCTTTTGAGCGCCAGTGCGCACGGACGTGCACTGTGTGTGCTTCGGCTCCATTTTCTTTTTACAAACAACCACTGCCCACTTTCTCCCACTTACTGAGAATTGTGGCAATTGTCCTTAGTCCCACTCCGAATTACCTCACACCCGCTGGATTCCCGTCGCATCACTTACGCTCGCCCGACTTCCTGCACTCTAACTTCGTACACAACATCCCGGCTGGGGCTTTTCTGTCACGCATCCAAACCATTGGGCTGACGTTGCCGCTCCTCCACCTCCATCACCGTTATGGTGACAGCCTGCATGTAGCTTGCAATCAATGCTACATCCAGCCCTTCGTACGACATCTCGGCGCCGCCAAATGTCTCAAGAGCCTCAAGATTTCACTGAATGGTTGCGACAATGTCTTCTGGACAACAAACACCTGCATCAGCCTTGGCGGGATGAGGAACTTCTGGGACGCTACGGTGGACTTAGACAGATTTGAGATCTCTGTCGAGGGGCGATCTGGATTGTGGGAGGGAGCTGCGACTTTCAATGAGTCACTGGGCCGAAATTTCGACAGGCTGGTTCTCGACATTCCCACCCTGGAATCTCATATAGAGAACAAGGAATACGTGCTCTGTTATGAGGTCGAGTGCAGTTTCGTCTATAAGAGATAGACTAGGGATCGATTGGGTGGTGTAGGTGGAGGGCCTGGGCGAAGTCAAGGCCTGTATATATTCAAAGATTTCTAATGGAATTCAGTAGAGTATCTTAGAGCTCCGCATACCTCCAGGCTCTCTTAAGCTCATACTAAGTATGCCTCTGAAGACTTTTAGATCGATTTGCGCATATGCAGAACAGACGCGACTTTTCCCGCAGATTGGTGGCAGCGTTGCTCACTCCGTACCCTACTAAGCACGCGTATATCGCTTGATTTCCTCGTGCGTTGAGCGAGTGTGTATGAGATTATTCTTAAGCTGCACTGCCCCACGTCGACGAATTAACGAGGACTCAGAACTAGACTCGTTGCCCTGAACTACGCCTTGCTCCAGTTCGACGTGGTGCTCTCGGATAATGCCTGTTTGCTGCTCCCACATCGCGGGAGGCTTGATGCCATCGCCGGTGTCAGACACAGCACGCTCTGCGGCCTGTTGAGCCTTTGCTACGGATGACAGCGGCGTGGTAGTACCTACTACAGGATGGTCAGTATCTGTACGAATCAAGTTCCGACAATTAAGGCGCGACGTCTTAGCACTCATTCCAGAAGCGTGCAAGAGCTGACGGATAGCAATGTCTTGCCTACGTTCTTCTTGTTCCTTTTCCGAAAGGTCGTCTTGCTGAACACGAAGGATGGGAGCTATATCCTCGCAGTCGTTCGTATCAGTGACCTTGCTGAAGAAGCCAGACGGCTGACTGTACACCGAGGAGGCAGTGACTGCGGGGGCATGCTTTTCCTCTCGAGGCTTTGCCCTGAATACAGACTTCATGATTTTATCAGCACGGTAAGTGGCCTTTACACTCACCTTGCTCACAACGGATTGGATTTTCTTTGACTTATCGGGATGTCCTGGATTGCTGTCTTTAGTTTGGCGGAGCGAAGGGTCGTTTATTCTGGCAGAAGCAGTTGTGTATTTTTGACCAAACGTGTTGAGACCTTTTGGTTGTAATTGAGGGAAGCTGATTGGGGAAATAAATGTCAAGCATCCTATATTAGACAAAGATCATGTTCGGATACACGGATTGTTCAGCGGTGACTCAGCGGAATAGAAGTAGTACATGGACAGTGAAAGGAAAGATAGGTAACTACACTACAGTGACTGTGTACATCCTAGGTTTCGAATGAGTTTTGAATGAATTGATACCCGTAATTGATGTAACTGCGTCATCATATTGTGGCTCCACAGCGTCTAGCTTTCGTGATTAGAACACTACTCGGATTTTCAACGGGGCAAGACTATCCATAAGCATTGTGGTGTAGTAATTGCGCACGTGATCAGGGGATGAAGTAAGCAGTTAGTATATTAGATAGTCTCCTTCTGAGGACTTAGAGAGACACCGACAACAATTCAGAACTATTGAACTGCCTTATCTATGATCCCTCAACCCGGCTGCGGCTCAGTCCCTGGCCCATATTTGCCATGAGAAGGTGGCATTACAACAGCATACATAGCATCATGTCAGTTCGCGAGACCAGTCATGCGGGAGGGTCTCGCGGTGCTTTATGCAGCCGAGAGGAACGTAATACTCTATTGGCATCATCTAGAATTATCTACGTGCAACCCCAGGCGCCCAGTCGACAGCTGTGTAGTCGCCCACTACCGCGTCCATAACAGTCTCCATCCCCGAAACCCGGAGACGTCGCCCTCCCGAAGCCTCATTCCCTCTATGCCCTCGGTGGCATTGTACCTCAACTCCAACAGCACACACTCGCTCAACTTGCGCACCTCCTCTAGGATGAGTACCTCAACCTCATCCCGTACCTTCTCTGAGGCCAAGAGTTTCTCCTTATTTTGCTCCTCCTCCTCCACGACGTACTCCTTCTCGATCACCAGAAACACGTCGAGGCGGTTCAGGTGGCAGGCGATACCACCAACAAGAGCTATAAGCGGCTTGAGGTCAACAGCGTAAACGCTGTCGGCCTCGCACGTGCTTGCGGTGAAGCGAAACTCATGTTCCCTCATCACCTTGCTCTTGCCGATGTGCGCGAGGAGGTCTCGGCAGTACTCCGCGTCCTTCACGTCCCATTCGACCAAGGGACGGCGCTGCGCGGGGTCGAACTGGTGCTGCGGCCATTCGAAGAAGAGGAACAAGCGGCGCCACCTGTCTGGTGTGAGGAGGGAAGAGAAGGCGCCCGGCTTGTACCAGGATTTTCGCTCCGCCACCTCATCTTAATCCTTGTCGTCCTCGTCGCAGCCGAAGAATAGCTGGGGCGTGCTCATGTAGACGCGCCCGACGCGGTTGAACGCCGCAACGCCCTCTCGCATCACCGTCTTACTGGTGAGAGACCGGAGTGGAAGCCCTTGGGAAGGAGGAGGGATCTCCGACGTCGGTCCCCATGGGGCAGGGCGGTGCTTAGCTTCCGCGAACAAATCCAAAGAGTGGTTCGCGCTCGGGAGCAGGCTGGTACCTGCATCCGGTGTGGCGAGCCAGAGCTCCTCGAAGATCATCCACCAGAGCTCTTCCGGCAGGGTAATGATGAAGGAGTCAATATTGAGAGAGAGGAGTGGTCGTGAATGTGGTGTAGAGAGGGATTGGGAAGTGCTGCTCGATTGTGTAGACTGTTCGCGCTGAGTGCAAGCCAGAAGAGAAATTGCTTGCAAGAACAAGAGTTGTAGGAGTTGGAGCTGCAGTACGACAAAGCTGGAGAGACGGGAGAGGAAGTGTCGCAAACTGAAATTTCATGTCGCAGTTGCGGGCTGCCGTTTCACCTGGGCGTCACTGATCGCGCCCGGTCGACGGGACAACAATACATGGAAAGTCGCCATTGGATTGCAAGCAACGGCGTTTTAAAGCTTGAAAGGATATTAATTGAACACACGTGGATGCTTTCCAGTAGCATCGAACGATATCAATATGGCCAATATCAAACAAGATGCATAACAGCAACACTAGTAGCACGTAACAACCCGCACAACAGCCACACTGACAGCAAGAAATCATATGCATAATAGCAACGATTGCAACAGAGCGCCTAGCATAGCTTTGAAGTCAAAAGTTCTCTTCCTCAACCACTCAGCAAGCCAAGTGAATCAATGAAAAGAAGACTATCCGTGGAGAGTAACGAGCAAAAATTGTTCCGAGAGTCCAGACTGCAGTAGTGTCTCCGACAGCAACCAATTGCCAATGTGCAATGGTATAATCGCGGCCCAATCAAGGCATCTTGAGCGCTGAGAAAGTGGAGCGGCAGCAGCGCTGAAGTTGAAGAAAGGAAGAGGGGGAGGGGGGCAAGCAATATTTATGCCCCAAGGCGGCAAAGCTAAGACCAGCCCGCGCGCGTCAGATCAATCTCTCTGCTCTTCCATACGTATCCAGAAGCTCCTACCTGCAGCTTGATCCACCCAATTGGGCATAGTTTGCGTGATCTTGCTGTCGAGTTACTAAGCAGCGCCAGCTGCCGGGGGGTATATAACGGCTCGCACCTCCGTCCCCCTTCCTCCACTCCAACCCGGTTCATCAAGGGGGGTTCAAGCTGGGACTCAAGGGTGTAAAAACCTGAGAATCAGCCGGGATCGACTGCATTGCACTTCGCGGTTCGGTTCTGGTTTCTGTCGATAACCCTGACGGGTCTTCGACCGGCACAATTTTTGCTTTCGCCTACGGGCCTTTCTTTTCATTGATCTTTTCTGGCATCCGCTGGACTTTCAAGGAAGAGTTTGATTTCTGCTGCACACTGCGGAGTTATCGAAGTTGGAGATGTATTACGTAGGATAGCATCATATCACAGTCTTCCAATATCTACGAGGGACGATAGATTAGGCCGTTCCACTCCAGGGTATTGAAGCTGCTTCCAAGTTTGTGCTGTTGACAACTCTCGTTTCCACCGCGTGCCGCAGCAGCAGAACGCAGGGCGAAGCATTCAGAAGCGCCGCCGCCCACAAAGGCGTCAAAAATACATCTCGATACTCACAGAAATGCGTAATCCCAGCTGCGTTGCAGCTATCTGAAGTACAGAACTCGCGGTGTTGCTTTACCCATATCCTGTATCCCAAGCGCGTCACCTCCAAGTTTTGCTGACCTCCCACACGACCGCTACCGTACCGCAGACAAGACGTCTCCGAGCCCATGAGTTTCATTTTTGGGATCGAACAACACTTCGAACATGGGCCCTCGCACCTTCCCTCCTCAGCCGCTCGCCGCATGCTCAACGAGCTCCTGCTCGACGCCCTCCGACCCGCATACGCCGCGCTTCGAGACCATTGTCAGGTCGGGCGTATAAAGCAATATCAAGACCCCGGGGGCCCGCTCATGATGACTTTACAATCAGCACTGTTTGGGATCCTGGGTGGAGTGCGCACTGTGAGACGGGATCCTGCGCCTTGTGACATAGACCTCGACGAGGCATTGTGAAGCAATCTGCTCTCATTTCAATCCCAAAGAATTGCCAAGCACCCAATGGAAAGAGGACGGCACAAAGCTCGCGGCTTCGTACAGTGTCCTTTAGGCGTCCCCGGCTCAGCATTCGAGATACTTCACTGACACCATGAGCACCGCAGGTAACCCCCAGGCGCCGCAAAGCCTTCAGACAACCACGAAAAGCACACCAGCAGTCACAGGAAGCACTTTTCGATGCCAAGTGAATGTTCATCATCACAATCTATGGATATCAAACGCCTCCCAAATGCCCACTCTACCACGGTGGCCCACAGCACACAAGCCTCGCCACAAAACCCTTGTTCTTCGTCTTCGCCTTCAAGCTATCTTCCTCCTCTTCCTCTCCCACAACGCGCAAGAACACCTCATCCAACGTCGTCGGCGAAACAGAGTAGTACTCGAGGCCCAAGGTCTCACGGTTCGTTTCGAGGAGCTGGATCAGGCCAGGAATGCTACTGAGGTCGAAGGACGATGCTGAAGCGTTGGTGGTGACGGGGTGGACTTCAAGCTTTGAGTCCTGAATAGACTGGGGTTGAGTGGCAGAGTCCGTAACTGCGCCCTTGAGCACCTTGAATCGCAACTGCCCATGTCCACCGCCTCGACTGCCCCACTTGTCTAGCTGAACGCCTGGAACAGTCCGTCTGACCCAGTCCTTCACGCGCTCCATCTCCTCTTCCGTCGTGTCTGGCGCTGACTTGAGGACTAGTTGCACGACCCACGCGTCGCCGTATTGCTTGCCGAGATCCGAGACCCTACCCAGAGCCAGCATCTTGCGCTTCATGATACCCACACGCGTAGCGAGTTTGTCGGCTTCTTCCATTGAATGTGTTGTGATGAGCAGGGCACGGCCGGGTGCTGCGACACCGAGGAGGGTGCGCCACATGACACGTTTGGCAGCGGCATCCATACCAGAGGAAGGCTCGTCGAGGAGAAGGACGGATGGGTTACCCATAAGAGCGATACCGAGAGACAACTTGCGCTTATTACCGCCAGACAGCTTGGAAGCGAGACGGTACTCGAAGCGATGAAGACCGGTGGCTTGCAGGATGGCATCGACGGAGGACTTGGGGTCTGGAACACCGCGGGCGCGAGCGTAGAAGTACAAGTGCTCTGTCACAGTCATGGTGTCCATGGCGTCAAACTGTGGGCACACACCGAGATGGCCTCGGGCTGCGGCGCGCTTGGAGATGATGGAGATGTCTTCGATGAGAACGTCGCCGCCGCCGTTGATGTGCGTGGTCGGATGGATGTCACCACGGATGAGCGAGATGGTAGAGGATTTACCAGCGCCGTTGGGACCAAGGAGGGCGAAGACTTGACCTTGAGGGATGCCAAAGGTAATGTCGTTGACGGCGTGGTTGCTGCCAAAAGTCTTCTGTAGATGAAGTGCACGCAGACTGTCCTTACTTTGCTCCGTGCGAGTGATCTCAGCAGCGACAGCGGCTGGGATATTATCGACAGTCTCCTCATTGTGCTGTTGGCGACTCTTCTCGCGGTTGAGGAAGCCTGGGCGGTACCCAGAGTCCCACCATACAAGCGCAATGAATAGCAAGATAGCTTGGACAATGAGGTATAGTATCGGTCCGCCGTAGACACGTAGTGCTCCGGGGTAGCTAGGAATCTGAGTACCGTCACACAATACGCTGAACGAGTTGAGTGATAGCAGCTGCGTTCTGAGCAAGCTGGCAGCCGGACTGATCAGTGATACCGTCCAGTGGAAGATCTCCAGATAGTTGTCGATGGCATACGCAGGCGCATACGTGAGAATTGCCATGTAACCAATGAAGTAGATGAGGTAGAGTGAGACCATACCACCAGCAGCGAAAGCAAAAGCCGCGAGCTGAGACGTGACGATGATGGAAATGATGTACGAGAAGAGAAGCGCGCAAAGGCCGTAGAGAGAGAACACTACAAACAGGTAGCCAGGAGCGTACCAAGCGCTGGAAGCTCCAACGAAAATTGCAACCGTGATGCCAGAAATGATGAGGACGAAGAAAAAATCGAAAGTGGTGTACGCCAGCCATAGTGGAACCGCTCGAATACCGTTACTGTAATGCAGAGCTCGAACATTGCGCAGACGCTCCTGCGTTGGGTATAGGGCGAACAATGCTGGATAAACAGTCATGGCGAGACCAAAGTACAGAATCAACTGCAGTGTGTCACCCATATTGGGCGCAAAAGGGACGGCAAATTGCTGGTACGAGGTGGTGATAGCGACGTCGGTAAGGACGTTGTCGAGAGCGTTCAGCGTAATGAGACCGCCAACGACACCTCCGCTGCCAAGGTAGGACATGATGGTAGGTCCATTCTCGTTCAAGAAGAAACCACCGGGTGTGATGTTGCGGAACCTCGTGCCGACAAAGTCGTTGAACTGATCAAGGG
Organism: Parastagonospora avenae f. sp. tritici 18332-5; assembly: GCA_022559985.1. NCBI lineage: Eukaryota > Fungi > Ascomycota > Dothideomycetes > Pleosporales > Phaeosphaeriaceae > Parastagonospora > Parastagonospora avenae. The sequence goes on from JAFJTR010000117.1 coordinate 12,302, forward strand.
TGTCGACAATGTAGAAGCTGTTCGGGTCGATGCCAGAGCGGTTGGCAATGGTTTCAATAGCCTCACCGACCAGGTTCCTTGGACCGATGGGGATGAGAGGAATAACGTCGATGCTTGAGAGCGCGAAGACCGTGGGGTCGTTTGAGCTGGCTCCAGGATCACATCCAACCGGTGTGTAGTTCTTGAGAAAGAGAGTAACAAGACCAGAAGCGGCAATAGGAATCAGCAGAGCGAAGATGTATGGCCAGAAGTTGCGGCGTAGGATAGTCCAGCGCTTGCGGATGAGGATCAATGTCTGCTTGAACATAGATGTGCCATGCCCCTTGCCCATCGAGGGTGATTTGACTGTGTCTGAGTTGTGATCCGATCGTACGTCTCCTTCTTTGCCGTTCGGGTCAAGTACGCCCAGTGCCTCGTCGCGGTCGGCCTCCATCAAGTGGTACTCCTTGACCTCCTCGGCGTAGGCAAGGAAGACGTCTTCAAGCGTGGGACCAAAAATGTCAAAGTTCTCAATACCATTGTCTCTCAAGACGTCGACGAAGCGGGTGGCGGGGAGTGCGTCGGTGAATTGGTACTGAACCATGCCTTCTGAAGGTGATGGCTTCCTGATAGCGTCTTTCGGTGCAGCCACGGAAGCGTTCTTGGGATACGAGACATGGTAGCCGGCGCCGACCTCGTGCTTGAGCTGGACAGAAGTACCCTTTGTCTTCAGAATACCGCGAGACAAGATGGCAACGTAGTCGGCAAGGACGTCAGCTTCGTCGAGGAAATGAGTGGTGAGCAGGAAAGTGCGATCGCCACGCTCGGCAAGCAGGATCTCCCAAATCTTTCTTCTGGACAACGGATCGAGACCTGATGAGACTTCGTCCACGCAGCACACCTTCGAGCCACCTGTGAACATCATCGCCAGCTGCAACTTTCTCTTCTGACCCCCGGAGAGCGTACTTGACTGTGCTTTGATCTTGTGACCTAAATCGCAAGCGCGAATCAGATCTTCGATCGTGTCCTTGCTGTCGTATGCGCCGGTTGACTTAAGCTGGTTGAAAATGCGCACATGCTCGAAGACATTGAGCTCGTCCCACATGACGTTCTTCTGTGGACACAATCCCAGACCACCAGTGCCGTCGATCTCAATGGCGCCGCTTGTAATGGTGTTGAGACCAGCAATCGCATCAAGCGTCGTCGATTTCCCACTGCCGTTCGCGCCAAGCAACACCATGATCTGGCCTTTGCGCGCCTTGATGCTGAAGTCGTCTACGGCCTTCACCGTCTCCGGGGGCTTAATGCCGATTTTGGCCAGGACATTGCGGCGGAACCAGCTGGGCATCCAGTGCTTCGAGAAGTTGGTCAAAATGATGTTGTAATCCGGAGATGAAGTAGTCGTCTTTCTGTCTGCGGAAATCGTGCCGTACAGCCATCGCTCGACGAGCGCGCCAAGGAAAGGGTAGACAATGGTCTGGATGATAAGGAAGATCCAAAACACTATGCCCATGTTGGTCCATTTGTGATCGTTGTAGTCGGGCGCTGACTTGACCATGTTGACACCAATAAGCTCGCGCTCGAACCGGGCGACGTAGATGATGAAAAAGACATAGTTGATGGACGGGAAGATGAGACTGAGGGCGTAGACAGCTCCTGTGCCAAAAGGTCCAGCGACTTGCGCGATGATGGCCAGTAGAATCGGGACAATGACTATAGTGATGCCGGAGAGTTGGGCCTTTCGGAAGAATGCGCCACCAAAGATGGAGAAACTCGTTAGGGACAGTCCAGCCAGGATGTGGAAGATGACCAGAATTGCAGCATTTGAGGATCGGAAAGCGAGAGCCCACACAATCAAGCCCATGATGACCCAGCCGGGGAAGTAGATGATGTCGAATGCGATGTGGTTTGACAGGAGTCGTGCGAATTGCGTGTGCCAGGCCTTCTTTGCTGGCGACATGGCCTCGACCAACTGCGAAATGCCGCGTTCTCTTTCTTCAGCCATTTGTCCTGTGAGCTGATACGTGACACCGCAGACGCCGATGTACAGTGCGACTCCCATAATGTTGATCAATGCGCCCATATACAGCTGCCGAATACGCTCATCTCGCTCCTTCTGCGTGCGCTCAGTGAACGGGTACTCATTGGTCTGGGGATAGATTTGTCCGCCGCTTGCTATGGCAATGGTCTGGTCGATAGCTCGTTGGAATGGCAGAACGTAAATTTCGATGTCGTTGTCAGTCTGGTCCACGTAGATCTGGTCTCCTAGTGCGCCATCGGCCCGAAGAGTGTAATTCCATCCTCCACCGCTGCCTTCGTTGGGACTTGAGTGGAACGTCGCCGCACCAAAACATGTGCTTGCGCCTCGCAGCGAGCCTTGACATGTCGTAAGAAGGTCAACCTCTTTCTCAAGCGTAATTGGCTGTAGCCCCGCGCCTCTGACCTGATCCGAGAGTTGTGTGATGATGTTCTCGATCTCGCCGCCGGTGTATCCATTGTTGACGAAGACAACCTTGTCACGGCCGCCAGACGCAGCGTTGAGCGCATTCGAGAAGGGGCGAATTGGAGTAGGGCTGCCGATTCCGAATTCTGAGGGAGGAATGAAGAAGTTCTTGGCGTATGTGATGAAGAACATCTACAACAGTTAGCAATTGTTCCCATGATAACTTAGACATCCCACTCACGAAAATGATAGGCGCCCAGAATGCGCGAACGCTCGTAAAGAACCAGTGCCGCCAAAACACCACAAGCAGCGTCTTCTTGGTCAGGATCCATGTCTGTCGAACGATTGCGCCCGCCATGTTTGCGTTCCTGCCCACAGAGGGTGCGTTCGAGGCGGAAGTACTCAGGAAGCTCCCAGCCCAGGAGCGGTATTCGTTGTGGTGGTGCTGTCTTAATTACCGCTCGCTCGCAGACATGTCTCGCAGTCGATCCAGCGCAGGAAAAGGGATTCAAAGACACGCAGAGGAAGCAAAGAAGACGCAAAGACTAGGACGGAAGCAACTGCGACATTTGACGCCAACACCATTGAAATCCATCGTAAATCGCATGCCGAGCGCGCGACGTCTTGTCGGTCGTCATCCCTGCCGTTTCGCTCGCGCGACGCTCCACTTCTGGCGACGAAATCGCGCGCGGAGCGATTTTCTCCCGACCTTAACGAATCGCAGCCTCGGCCGCCACAGCGGCGCCCAGATGCCGAGTGCTTGAGGATGCGTCGCTTAGACGCTGCGGGATGGCTGCGCCCCGGGCCCTTTTTCAAGGTCGTCATCGATGTCCTTCGCTGCTAAAATCTATGTCAGCCAATCATCTTCATTCAGTAGGCCCGACTTTGGACGTCGCTTCGTGCAGGCTGGATATCTTCATCAACCTCCACACCATCGATCATCGTCAAAATGAAGTATCTCGAATAGGTCCAGGGCTTCATCGAGGTGGAAGTCACCTGACTTGCCGGTGTGAAGAGCTTCACGTATACTTACCAGACACGGAGTGTCGCCTTGCCCCCTTCATCCACCCGAACAGGACTTCGTTCAGGCCTTCTTCAGGCGTACCCCCAGTGGGCATACGCCCGTGCTGGTAGTGCGCAATCATCTGCGCGCAGCTTGTGTAGAGGTCAAGCTTGGGCTGCCTGCAGATGAAGTTCTTCTTCAACTCGCGGCCCGGAGGCAGAATCACGCTCCTGGTGCAGTTGATTTCGGCGCAGCGAGGCATTGTGACGGTTTGTTGTGGTTTTTGTGATTTGTGTGTGGGTGGATGTTGGTAGTGAGTTGTTAAGGAGGAGGTTTGAAAGTGTCACGATATTTGGCTTCACGAAAGTGAAATGAAGGCAAGTTGTCATACTATTATTCTGCATTTCATTTTAATCTGACTACGTCTCTTATCATTCTCCTTCACCTCCAGTATATCTCTCCTCATGTTGTGTGCTCTTAGCAGCAATTGTCCAAGGCTCGCTGGTTACCAGCGCGCCAATAGCCTCCCATTGCACATCAACGAAAAGATTCTGTTTGCAGATGCAAAGGGTGTAAAGAATTCCACAAAAAGTCGGTCACTTCCTGCAAGCCAGTTCACGGCCGGGTTACCAATCACAGGCAAGCCTGCAAAGTGTCTGTCAACACTGCCCGTTAGCTGGACGCGAAAAGCAATGGAGAAGAAAAGAGGCAGGAAAGAGGGAGCAGGCGGGGTTATATAGGCAGGCCTGGAGCACGGACGGCGCTAAAATCTGGCTGACGAAAGATTGTGCAGGTAGTGTCGGAGGCAGCGGCAGGGATCAGGAGTGTTGAGCACGTGGAAGCGTTGGCTGCAGGCCCGGTAGTGGCTAAGGCGAGGGCGAGCTACAAAGCTGCAGTGTCACTGGCTTTGCCAGCGCCCCACTTACTTGGGGAAGCTTAACTGCACTGTGCGAAGAGATGTCATGTACTGGTCAAGACGGAGCACTCTTTGGTTTACATACACTGTCATTCATAAAGTTTCCTCGACCTAGAAGCAGTCGTACCCACAGCTGCAGAAAGCAACCCACGGATCCTTATCGTTTGCTCCTTCTGCAGCATGCTTCTCCAGCGCAATCAGACCAGTGCTTTCAATCAAGTCAGCCTAAGTTTGTGATATCTTTGGACCTTCAAGTACATATCAAAGTTTCAGGACCGCAAGTGACCTGATGGCAGCATCAAAGTGTCTTCGCCGTGCTCGAGCCAGTCGAGGACAACATGACTCAAGCCAGCACGCTTGCCGTCCTGCGCAAGATCATCGCCGAGCCTAAGGAGGTAGCGACCGTTCGTGAAGGGCGCGTGATGGAACCGCGTCAGGCCCGCGATTCCGATTGCCCAAATGATCGTCAGAGTCACAGTCTCGCCTTGGTTGGAGTATAGGGCTTGATCAGGCGTCATCAAGCGATGGGCGATGCTGAGGGTGGTATTGTCTGGCGGGGCGCTAGTGGTGGTTTCGAGCTCACGCTCGAGTTGATCTAGAGCCTGCAATTTAATCGTGGCAAGTATACGGATGTATCGATGGAGAAATGATATAGTGTACAGCTTCGGTCGTGGCGCGACTGTTGTTCGTGGGTTGGGAAGCCATTCTATGGGTGTTATGACTATGGTCGATCTTTTGTGACGGATTTGATGTTTGTAGAGCATATGTACGGTGAAAAAAGCTATGAGACGCATAGACTGTCAGTGACCTGGGACAGGTGAAGGCAAAATTGGCACTGACTGCAAAAAAACTTCAAAAGATTTCTCATTCACCGCTTTTGCGTATGAGAGAGCCCGCAAGTTCTACCAAAGAATGGATGATTAATTTGCTTCTGCCGAGATATAATGCGGATTGTCTAATCGAATTTGACCATCCTAGAGGTGGATCGTGGGGTCTGTGAAAAGCTACCAGTGCACATGCACGACTGCTGCAACTGTAGTCGCTCTGTACAGCCTGCACTGTAGCTCTAAGTCCCTTGCGTGGAAGTCAGACCTGCGTGTGTTATGACATAGTCAGTTCGTCTGCCTTCTTGCTATATAACGAACATGTTAGTAGCACTTCCTTTGCAGCGCGATAGTTGCAGTAAGTGGGTGTGCAATATTGTATAGTGGGGTCGATCAAGTTACGGATGTATAAGTTATTGTTGCAGATCAATGAGGTTCTATCTCTCGTACGAAAGCGTACATATACAATTCGGCTGCGCACAGGCCAGTAGGCCTGTGCAGCAGCAGCTTACGTGATAGTGTGAATTGTCATGTACGGGCAGAATACCTCATTGTCAAACTTAAGTGCGCCCAACACTTCAACCCCACAACTCTAATCACCATCCGTAATCTTCTACCGTTATATCACCAAGCCCCCTAAAGAATCGTCAGAATGTCTGTATCTCCAGCTGAGAGGCAAATGATCACGACGAGTTCTACAGAGAGAAAGGTAAAGTCGTCCCAGCAGATCAATTGGAGTCACACTAACCAATCGCAGGGGAACTGGCTATCTAATCAGGACTCTGACCGCAAACGCGTCTTCAGCAACCCAGCCCCACCTTCCCAGCATTTCTCTTCGATCCTCTCAGATCCACATTCCACCGACACAATGACTGGCGACAAAGACTGTAACACTCCGAGCTCGAGCTTCCTTACTCTCCAAGATCCTCCCCGCGCCTACTTCGACGAAGAGCATTGGAACTTTGACACGCTACTTGCTCTTGAAGACGTATCACTACCTAGCACTCCTCCCCCTCAACCTCCGAGAAGTCTTTCCTGGCCGGAGCTTTTCGAACAGGAAATGTTTGACAGGGTCCCTACGCCCGAGACGCCGGTCCCTCCGGAAGCCATCATGCCGCCGTCGCCGTCTCGCGTATCCGCCTTCGCGACAAGCGACGAGCCCATCATCCGCACCATTTCCGCCAGCGTCAAAGCCTTCCTGGAGGTTACAACGTTCAACGAGGCTACCGAGCCAGAAACCTACCGCCTCGAGTTCCATCAGGCTATCGACTTCTTTGGCGAAGACGTGTTCACACACGAGCCTGGCCGACGTCGCCTTGTTCTGGCTAACAGGGCGCGGAAAGATCTCAACACACCCTTCTTCAAGTACGCCATGGAAGCAGGTCTTCCCACCATCATCTTCCGTTGGTTTCAGGGTGAGCTTGATACAGACGATCTCGACTTCTCGGCTTCGCACATTGATCAAATCATCGAGGAATTGACTGAAAAGGGCATCTCTAGCGCAGAAGGATGGCAAGGCTGAAGGAGGAAACAGGTGGTGGAGCCACAGACGTTCTCTGTTGAGGCCAGGGTCAATTGCGCTGAACAGAGTGTATATTTGACCCTGAAAGGCTGTCTGCTCGTACAACATGTAGCTGAGCTCTTCACAAAAAGACACTAGCGTGTGCCACAAACTCCACAAATACAAAGCCCCCAAATTCAGAAAATACCGCTGTTCCCCTGCCTTCACTGTTTGATCATCATTAATTCCTCGCAATTGAAAATAAGACTAAGCTCAAGGCCTATAGCGAAATATAGGAATCGAAGGAGAGGAAATCATCGCGCAGTAATACATCGTGAAGAAGATCGTTCAATCATCATAGCAGCCTTCTCCGTGTCGATCGAAGCTCTCACCACCCAGCAGGCGCACACAAGAACGACATTTCTTCACACTCTGGATTCTCTTCTCTCTCGGGCGCCGCAGGTATCGAGACATTTCCCAAAAGCGAGGTGGGAGTGGGCGTAGGAGGTAATTCCGTCTCGCAAGTCGGAGTGCTCATGATGCCTGCTGAAGGCGTGCACATATCGTAGCAACTGAGCGTGCTTAGTTCATGGCCATGACGACAGAGGGTGCTGTTTATGACTTACGTTCCATATCTCCGCATGCCTTCTCCACACATCTTCCCAGCATCGACGCAGACACTGTTGGGACGGCACTCCGTACCATTTACCGGTTCAGGACTGTCCACTGTGGGCGGGGAGGTGATGATTGGAATCTCCGAAGTTGAAACAGAGCAAGGAGGCATTGAGAAAGTAGGCGTAGCCATCATTCCAGACGTACACTCAACCCAGGTCCTATGGTTAGATCAGCCAGTGCTTTAAGATTGGAGGGGATCACTGACCCGCCATATGTCTGGTTGCAGAGATCAACAGCTTCGAAGGTCTTCGTCACACCACAATCAGTCCTCGCAGGGCTCGCATCCACGAAGCGGGATACAATGCACAAAAGAAGGTAATGCACAGTCTTCATATCGTCGGTACCAGAGTTTATCAAAAGCAATACTGATTCGAGATGGCTTGGCCAGTCTTAAGCCAAGGAAAGGGCTTGGAAGGAAGGGAAAAAAGGCCGACGTTGTGCAAGCACTGAGAATGGGTAGCGAAGGGAAGGAGACTCAAGAGTCTTGGAGATGTATGCAGATCGGTAGCTGTTGAGAAGAATCTGGAAACAGCTGCCAGAACAAGTGATTAAATAGGTCTACATTTCGCTGATCTCTCCGAGGAGCGCATCGTGATTGTCACTGCGCGTATCATCATTGATCAGAGATCGACGGCGACTCTCGTCCTTCGCCACGGAATAGTTGCTTTGCCACGCGAGACATTTCACCGTCAACGCTGTGTGATGTCAATCGAGCGGTGGTCATTGAAGCAGCAGGCACTACATTGGGTAACAGATGGGCGTCGAGGTAGACTGCAAGTAGCTGTCATCGGGTTCGTTCTGCATGTCACTTCGAGAGATGACGGGAACAATAGGCGAAGCGTACCACCAGCGGCATATTTGATGTAGTGCAGCAGGTACGGCGAGATGAGGTGTTCTAGGCCCTGGGACCTGAGAGGTCATGTTCGGTGCGACCTCCAGCATTCCGGTGCCAAGGGAAGTGACTGAGCAAGAACTGATAGCAAGTTTTAAAGCATTCCGCGATGAAACATGCGAGAGCAGAGGTCAATGCTACGTTCCATAAGACCTGCATGGCTCAGGACAACGCATGCAGCCCCATGGCGAAAGAGGCGTCCTGATGGTCTCACGGGCTTGCCGATTCGCTATAGTATGTATATGGGGTCCCATGGCTACGAAAATCAGTCAATCAGCAGTGGCTCAAGCTTGAGGCGAAGGCACGGTCTGACGCACATTTCAAGATCCGCGTCACTCCGATGAAGCTCCGAAACTATTCAGTCCAGCTGAGCGCGAAAGACAAGGCTGGAATGTTTCATGCAATTGTCATTACACCACAGGAGACGACGGCCTCGCATACTTGCTGTGATGGGTGTAGTCCTTGTTGGGCCCTTCTACATCATATTCGATACTGAACCCCTCGAGCGTCGCACCCTTCAAACGAAATTCGCAAGTAGCCTTGTACGTATCAGGGTCACACCAATGATTCCCCCTTGCTACCCACCCTACGAAGCTACCGGACGGCTCTTCAAAGTCCCACGTGTTGAATAGCCTTCCAACAGTCTCCCCATCCTCCTCCACGAACCAGGCAGAGATCTTGTCGGTCGCCTCGTTGTACCTGTAAATGTAGCGACGGGTAGCTGGAAAAGAGAGCCCGGTTTCCATTAAGAATGAGCCGTCTTCGATGTACAGGTATTCTGCGGCGTAGGTGGCGTCGGTGGGAAACCGAGGGTGGAAGTGTGCGGTGCCCTCGAAAGAGCCACCAGAAATGCCATGCTTGTGGCTACCGATCTTCCGTGAAATGGTCCAGACGCCTTGTATGCCTCGGAAGACGGCTGCTGCTACAAACCTGGCCTCAGATTGTGATGTCTTGATGAGATCTGCGACTTCGGCGACAACGGCCAAAGCCTGCTTGTTACTACTGTCGCCGCAGTAGCGCGCTGCAAAGGCTGGTCCTGTGCCGTCACTGAACTTACTGTCGTCACGAATGACACCTACGTGTCGTGAAAACTCCTCGACTAGACCCACGTAGTCCGCTTGCCAGAACTGAGGCACTTGTAGTGACTTTGCATTGACGGCCGCCCGCATCTTCTCTGCATCGTCGGTCTCGAAGATCCTGCCAACGCGGTTTCGCGCCATCTCAGGTGTCTCTGATGTCCATGTCTTCACAAGCAGTCGTGCTTGCTGCTCCATGACGCTCCAATACGGGCCTTCGTAGAAGCCGACGAATCCCAGTGTAGGAACTTCCTTGGCAAACACGCAACCTCGAGATAGGATAAGAGGAATTCGGGGACATTCGCTATCGTACGCGCTGGCAACGAGGGGCTGGCAGTCCTTCAGGTATTCGATGCTAGAGCTGTAGCCTGTCGCCTCTATGACGGCAGATGCATAAACATGCTCGCGCGGCTAGGATACTGTCAGCATCGTGAGTGTGGTAAGGGACAACTTGGAAATTACATCACCACGTGAACAGTCAACGACATTCCACGGCGCCTTGGGAATGATTTCGATCTTGAACCCATCTGATTCAGCATCTCTTCCAGAGATTTTGTTGACGAATCCCTGCACAGGTACGATGACGCCGCTTCTCACGAACTCGGTATAGGTATCTGTGATACCAGTGTATGCGGGATACTGCATCTGATCCCCGTTGGACACGAGTGTGGAGTGTCCAAGGTCGCTCTGATCACTGCCGATAACAGAGCGCAAGAACTGATGGCCCTTGGCGGCTTTTTCGGGAGGCACTGTGGTGATAGCCGCCGAAATCTCACCGCCACCCCGGCGCGAGAGGTTGTAAAGAACCATGTCCAGAGGCAGGAAGTATGGGACAGGATACAAGCCGGTGTGCGTTCTATTGTCAGGGTCTTGCGGTAGGTATCGAGGCATGCAGTAGAAGGGTCGGTTAGTGATGTGGTAGATGACGCTGTCGGCGTGCGTATCCTTTGCTCCTGGTGAGAATTTGGCACTAGATATTTGCATAGCTGCCTGCGCTGCAGCTTCTGCGCCGCTGATTCCACCACCAATCACAGCAATCTTGCCAGCCCTATTGGTGAGTCCTGAAAGAGTTCGAAAGCGAGAGGAGTGCTGGTAATGCTTGGGGTGCTCGTCCTTAGCCTGATGTGTTTCCGATGAGGCGAACGAGTTATCGAAGAAGTCCTTCGGCATGGGGCGGTCAAAGAAGCCACTCGCGACAACGAGGTAGTCGAATGTACGGTAGCTACGCTGATCAGTGAGGGTGTCGGCACAGACGATATTCCAATTCATGGACCCTTCTTGCAGATGAGCGCTGACGACTTTTGTTGCGAACTCAACATGATTAACGACTCCAGACCTCTCTGAATACTTCTCCAGGTATCGACCGACATGCCACGCTTTCGGGAACATAGGCATGGACGGCGCTGCTGGTGACCCAGTGACGGGGTTCGAGAGATCTACGGACGACCAAGACAAATCTGAGAAGGCCACTGTGAATCGGCTCAGATTTGTCCGCATCTCGGGGTCGCATTTGTCGCCGTACTCGCCGGGTTGTCCTCTCCACATGCCACCAACTCGATCCGCAGCTTCAAATACAGTGACTGTGTAGCCGCCGTTTTGCAGGAAAGTCTTCGCGGTGACCAAACCAGCCGGACCTGCACCAACGATACAGACAGATTTGGTATTGGTTTCTTCCATTCTTTCGGGTCTTTGAAACTTTGGAATCGTTAGTCCTCTACGACTTTTTGGTGATGAGATATATGGAAACTGCAAAACGTACGAGTCGTAGACCACCTGGGCAGCAATAAACATCAACGAGAAGATTTAGCGAGGCGAAAGTATGCTGGACCAAGTCTGACAGCAAGTGCTTCGATAGTGTTGCTGTTTGCAACCCACGCGGCGATGGATAGTGGGGAGAATGACAGACACGCTAAACAGAACGGGGTTTCGAACCAATCAAAAACAGGCGGCCGCAGCAGCCGCCGTGACACGTCGACGGGAGGGTGTTGAAGATTTACGGAAATGCATTCATTCTTCCTTGAGGATACCTGCGTTGACGAGGGTGACTTTCATGGTCTGGAACTGAGTTTTGCCGTACTGCAGGACATACTGTTAGCGTTGCAAGCGGTTGTAACACGCTGGCGTGATGCATACGGAGATCAAGTATCGGATATGGCCCTGCATCCCGATGAGCTCGAATTTCATTTCAAGATGGCAGAAGATGTGCTCACAATATCAGTGATGCTACGTTGCTGTTCGAACTCCGCTCTGGCAAACTGTCGCATGTCTTTCCGCGCGCCTTCCTCGGGGATATTCGCGGTGCTGCGCACAATTTCTCTCCACAGAGCCAGTGCACGTTGCCGTTGGATGAACTTCAGGGCAAACAGTGAGCATCAGTTTGCTAGAAAGGGGTCATATGCATCGAAGACGTACATGGTCAAGACCAACGGGGCTCTTGCCTCGAGCTCGCAGCCGTGAAGGCGGCTTGGTTGCTACAGTGGCATATCGACGCAACATTCCGGTGCAAAGACTTCACAGTCAACTCTGAGACACAAATAAACAGATCACAAAAGAAGATGCAGGCTGAGACAGTGCAATGCGGCGAGATGGATGAAGCTCTGATGTTCCTGCGGGCTGACGTAAAGAATGAACCATGCGAAGCTAATCCGTGAATGACTTAGCACAAATGGCCTTACCGTCGGTCTCTGACGCCCCGCGACGCGTCTTCCCAAGAACGCGACAGGCACGAAAACTACTTCCGCTTCAACGCCACAACCTGAAACAAACATACCATTCACACACGCGTCGAAACACTCAAATTCACGCCAATCACAACACGCCATGGCAGACGACGCCCCCATCACGTTCACTACCTTGGACCCCGATACCGCTGCCCCGCAACCCTCAACCTCGCCCGCCACTACCAACGCGACCCCGTTAGGGGATACAGACACCGACAAGCCCTCAACGGGCAGGTACATCTCGCCTTACGGAGGCCCGAATTCCCTCACGAGCATGCATGGGCACTACGTCATGCTCAAAAAGCTGTGCTTTCCGCGCCGGAGGAGGTTTGAAGAGATCGAGGGCTCGGGCGCAGACGACTACAAGACGAGGAAAAAGAAGCACTACGAAGAGTGCGACGACCTCCCTCCTCTCCCGGTGCCCAAGCGCGCGCGTAGGCACTGGAAAGACCGTCCGGAGACAGAACTCCGAGAATCTGTCGTTTACTGCCCTCCCCCCGCATATTGGGATGAGTTGATCCGCCAAGATCGTGTCACCAAGGCAAAAGAGCTGTTGGAGAAAGACCCGCTCGGCTTCCAACCATGGATCCTCTCGGTGCTGCCAGGATTCCTGTGCTTCGAGCTTTTCGGCTCTGGCGCCTCCCTCGAGCCTTGGCAGCTCGAAGGTTGTCTGGATCTGGTGGAGAAGACGTCCTCGGCCGACTACAAGGCCTCAAGCTCTGGGTGGAAGCGCAAAGAGAAAAAGGAGGAGATGTCAGATCCCAAAATGGTGTACCTGCTTCTCACATCCGTCACCACGCCGCCTAAGGTTGAGGGCTTCATCTCATTCATGTTCACGTTCGACGAGCCACCAAACAACCAGCGTTCCGTGGTCTACATATACGAGGTGCACCTGGATGTTGGCTTGCGCCGTCGCGGTCTGGGCAGCAAGCTGATCAAGTTCGTGGAGCTGGTGGCCGAGGATAACCAACATTTCAAGACCATGTTGACGGTCTTCAAGACGAACAATTCGGCAAGGGAGTTGTACGAGAGACTCGGGTATAGCAAGGACGTCTCTTCGCCGGCTGACAAGGTGGTGAGGACGAGGTGCATTAGGGCGCAGTACGCGATCATGAGCAAGCAGGTCATTAAGGCGGAGTACAGCATCATGAGCAAGCAGCTCCAGGACGAGTACTGAGTTTTGTTGCTTTGTCGTTTTGGGTGGCGTCAGCATAAGATACCCCATCAGGAGGAGATACTTCGTGAGCATAAGACGCTCCATTAGCATAAGATACCCCGGGCAGGAGTTGTGTACAATACTAAAAGTTCGTGATTTGGATCTCACATCATCTCCTGCCGCGTCTCTCCTGACAATCTCTGGTGACTCACTTCCCATCTTCTCCACGGCTTCCAAGTTCGACTGTCGGAGTGTACCCCTCCAGACCCCGCTGTCGCTGCAGAGTTCCAGGAGTGGCTTAGCGCGCTCTCGGGGTTTGCATAAATACTCTCACCTGCTGCCCCTTCTCCGTCTTTGCTTCTCCTCACTAACAGTCCCGGACCGCGCCACCACCACCTCCCTTCAGAGAGGTCGGTCGACGAAGTTCACTCTATTGTAAGTGCGATCGGCCTCTCTGCTGTGAAAATACACCCTGGGCATTGTAAGTTCACCTCCACATTCCCTCCTGACATCAAATGACTTCAGAAGGTCCATCTTGTCGGACTGCCCAGCGGTCGGCACCCTCTCCGTGCGATTGGCATCCGCTACTCTCCAGTCAAGCGGAGAGGGGTACTTTCCCGGTTGGGTTTACAACTCAAGGACCATTCACTAATCAGCATTGTGACCGCGCCCGCCCCCAACCCCCAATATCAGAGTTGGTGACGGGCGCGGCCTGACGTTACCCATGGAGGGCACGTTTGGTCAATATTGTTGACGTCCAGGTCTCTTGGGCCACCGAGCCATCCCACGGCTCAAGAGGCCTGGAATCAAGTCCGTAACGCAGGATCTTTATGCGACGCGATCGAGCGATTCACAGCGTTCGCCCAGCCACCTCGAGCCAGGTAGTAAGTTGTTCCATCTCCCCATTGAGGTTTGCTTCACTAACACTTCGCAGTGCACTAGGTGCAGAAAACGCAAAACCAATGGCTCGGGGTGGCTGGGACAGAAACGTAACAGGTGGTGGTCGTGCTTGTGGCTGGGGACAGAAACGTATCATATGGCTTTCGAGTATTGGAGATTGTGGATCGGACTGGAATTCGATCTTTTGAATGAATACCATCACTTTAACCTCACTATCATCTCTTCTTCGTGTCTTGCATCTTCTTGCCTGCCTCCATACCCGTCCATGTCGCCGTCTCATACCACCAATCCCCATCTACTTGTGCACCCCATTCAAATTCCTCGCATTCTTCAACCCACTGCAATCCGTGCAATTGTGGCACCCCACACAGTCCGTGCAATCAGTACACGAGTGACAATCCACACATCCATCACAATTGGTGCAGCTGTGGCACTCCTCGCAGTCCTTGCAGCTGGTACATGAGTGGCACTCCACACACGACGCACAAGAGTTGCACGAATGGCACCCGGTGCAGTCTTTGCAGTTGTTACATGAGTGACCTGGGGTTGATGTCAGTCCGTGAAATAGCAGAGGAATAGAGAAATATACAGTCTTTGCAGTTCGTACAGTTGGTATTATTCCCACCGTCTGCCATTTTCTCCTCGACTTCATTGGGGGTGGAGAGGAAGCAGCCCATTTTTCATGTATGAAGAATTCAACGATCCAATTCAACTACGGGAGCTGGTCGTTACTTAACACTAATTATAACGGATTGCGATACGTGAGGTGTTGGGCGACGTCATCCTGATGCGAGCTGATAAGGCCGCGCAGGGGTCGACAGGTCAGCAGCGTACGCGAGGACACGAGGAAGTGCTCAGTCGAGTAAGCAACTGTTGCGCTCGCACAGGGCTGCGTGCTCATCCTTCGAACTGCGGCTCGGACCTCTCATTGCGCTGGCGCCCCGCGGCGACGTCGGCGTATCTTGTCGATTGCTTGATTTGACGTCAAAGGCCTAACTCATCGATCGGTCCTTTCAATCTGACATGCATTATACTGAGAGCTGCAAAGGTCTAGCTAGCTAGACTTAATTAAGCAACATCCACAGAAGCAGGTGAACTAATGTTTGCATTGTGGATAGAGTTCTGATATCACTATTCTTTTCTATCTTCCTTACAACCCCGCGCAGCATCAATAACATCCTGCACCAACTTCTCCGCATGCGCATACGTAACGCCCTGCGTATGTCCCGGCGCAGAGAAAGGCAGTGAACTGGCATCAATCACCCTCAAACCCTGAACTCCAAACACCCTCGCCTTCGAATCCACAACCGCGCCATCCGCCGAGTTCTTTCCCATCGCGCACGTCGCCGCCCCGTGGTGTATAGCTCCTATGCCCTTGGTCCTGATGTAGTCCAGTATCTGCGCGTCTGTAGTGACGTTGGCGCCGGGAGCCAGCTCGGGACCCAACGCAGCGATGTTTGCGGCGATGGAGCGGGCGCGCCTGTATGCTGCGACGGCTTGTTCTTGGTCTTCTTTGGAGTCGAGCCAGCCGAGGTATACGATGGGTGCGACGGTGTTGTCGGCTGAGCGGATAGTGATGTTGCCAGCACTGGAAGCGGAGGTGAGGAGCATGCTGACGCTGCCTGTGTTGCCGTTGTTTGCGTTGGAAAGTGCGCGCGCCTCCGCTGCAAGGATGTATTCGATGTTGGGCCAGTCGGAAGGAAGGCTCGAAAGGTAATCGCGCGTCGACTGGGTCATGTTGGCTGTATATGAATCCGAGAACTTTTCCCAGGCTGCGAAGTCGCTGGCGGGGCTGCTGAGAGGTCCTGAGCCGTTCTTGAGGTACAACTCGCTCGCGGCTTCGAAGGTTGCTGGTTTCTTGGACCATGAGCTTCGGCTGGGTACGTTAATTGAGTGTATGACTGCACCAATGGCAGGGGTATCGCGCAAATTCTGGCCTACGCCGGAGAGGTCAGAGATGACTGTGATGTTGTGCTTCTCCAGTGTTTGCCGTGGGCCAATTCCTGATACCATGAGCAGCTGTGGAGAATGGATGAAGCCGGAGGACACGATGACTTCTTTGCGAGCGTGTACGGTAAATGGCTTCAGTCCTTGGACAGTTCCGTTCACGCCCACAGCGCGCTTGTTGCTATCGAAAAGTAAGTTGCGCGCCATACAAGACTGATAGATTTTCAATGACGTCTTCGCGGCTGTTGGGGATAGAAAGGCAACCTCTGTGCTGCTTCGTGTGCTGTCCTCTTCTCGCAGAGTAAACGGCCAGTAACCGTAGCCAAAAAGATCACCGTTCAAGAAACCATCGTTGGGCTTGAAGCCAGCTGCAGCGAATCCTTCTGGCCCGTATGACGCAAGTGGCTGCGCGTATTTCGGATGGCTGAGTTGGACAGGACCTCCAGGTGCGTCAAAGGTCGAAAGGGTGTAGTTGGGAGAAGCATTCGCAGCGCGGTACTCGAATGGTGGAGGTGTGAAGGAAAAGCTCTTCTTCATGAACGGGAACATGTTCTCCCATAGGTATGCGTCGTCTCCAGTGATTTTTGCGATGGTCTCGTACCAACCTTTCGTGGCTCTGGAGATCCAGGTCAGTGTTTTTCTTGAAGTCCAGTTTCGTTAACGCACCTGTGGTAGATTTGCTGGTTGCGCGCCGAACTTCCACCCAGCGTTTTGCCTTGCGCATAGTGAATAACCTTCCCGTTTGCGCCTGGCGCAGGCTCCGAGAAGATTCCCCAGTCGATCAATGGTTGGTAGTCGTCCGGGTCTGGCCCGACATACATGGTAGAGTAGTACGGTCTGTTCGCTTGTCAGTATATGAATTCGAGTGGTAACATCGCTCAACTCACATTTGACTGTAGTTTCCGTTGGAAATCTCGTAGAAAGATCCAGCTTCGATGACAGCGACCGTCATGTTTGGTAGGGCCATTGCCAACCGCGAAGCTGTGAGCGCACCAGCCAGACCAGCTCCTACCACAACATAATCGTACGTTGCGTTGACACCAGGATTGCCGAAGGAGTTTCCTGTAAGTCGTCCTGGAGCGTAAAACTGCTGCAACAAGCTGCCGCTATCGAGCTGGGCTGCGACCAGACCGGCACTGAGGCCCGTGAGTGTTGTGGAGAACCGCATCTGACCGAAGAGACAAACGCGTCGAAGTCTCGCCTGTCAGACCTGAAATCTTGTCTGAGGTCATGGCGCTTCTTATGAAGTGGTCGCCCATGGCTGACTGATGCCCATTAAGCAAACCAGTGAGATCATAGTCTGTGCGGAATGGCAGGAGCGATCTCCGGATGAGGAAGTTTGCGATTTTTGGCGAGGGCGATCTTAGAAGCGAGGTTTCTGTCGTGCATCAGTCTGCACTGTAAGTGTGATCCGCGCAGTAGCTTGCATTGGCTTGTCGGATGGCTTCGTGCAGTGGTAGGGAATTGCGACTGACGCTAAAGGGATCGGAGGTTAGGGACGGACAGCGCCATCTTGTCTCGATGGATGCGGCGATGATGGCCGGCAAATGATGTAAAGGTACTCGCGAGCTAGCTAGACCTCGCCGAATGACAGATGAACCGGGCATTTGGTGTAGCTAGCCGACCTACAATGTCAAGTATCATGCCAACCAAAGAATTGCAAGTGTCAGTCCGTCCCCACAATGTATCCCATTCTTGAAGAGAGGCTTGTCTAATTCTGCAGCCTCTCCTGCTGCTTCGCCTCGACAAAACGTCTAGGAGACGACAGTCCGTATACTCCGAACCGCAAAGTACCCACAGGCCTTGTCAGTCCATCGAATCTCCAACTTGTCCATGGCCATGCCGTTCATCTTGCGTCATTGCGCACAGCTGTCCACATGCGCGCACCCCTTATCCCGATCGCCGCTTTCAGCCCGACACAATCAATGCAGTCTACACAAACCTGGCATCCAGTGCAGTCTATACACTGGACGCAACCATGGCAATCAGTGCATCGCAAATAGACGACACAGCCATTGCAGCCGGTACATTCGCCGGTATTGATGCAGCCTCTGTAGTTGGTGAGATTGTAACACCCGATGCAGCCGGATGATGTTTCGCGGTGTTCGCTGCTTCTATTGCCATTCGCATCAATGGGGGTCGCTCTTGGAGCGTTGAGCGGTTGTGAAGGCTGAGCGGCTGGAGATGGCTGCTGAGCAGCATACGTATGAAGGATACCCTGAGGCAAGCCAGGAAATTGAGGCAGATGGTGGACTGGCGGCTGGTGCGCGCCCATGTGCTGCGGTCCCACACCATTTGGATTGCCAGGCGCATTTGGGTATGAAGATGCGGCTTGAGGAGGCTGACTCGGCTGAGCATTGTGATAGCCGGGAGCGGAAGCAGGAGGGGCAGGTATCTGTCCATGGCTCTGAAACTGTGCGACACCGTGCTGGCCTTGTGCAGCATAAAGATTTTGACCTGGCGGTAACATCCGGGCTGGCTGTTGTAGCAGCTGTGGTAGTGGACTGTAGAGGCTTTGGCGAGCCACGGGCGGTGGAAGACTGCTGAACGGCGGAGGCATTGATTAACCTTGTCCGATGCCACTCTGAGGCGGAAAGGGATTAGGGTCCGGACTCTCGTTTGCCGAAGGCACCTGGCTCATGGCTTAATGCGGTGCTCAAAAGTGAGGAGATGAAGGAGGACTGTCGCCCATGTCGGCATCCGGATCGGAGACAGTTGGTTGATGATTGTTGGCCATCGCGGAAGCTGGCTGTAGTTGAGGGAAGCACTGGGGTAGTTGATACTTGGCATGAAGGACAGGATCAAATGTGCTCTTTCTTTCAACTCCCAGGGTAATTGTTTCCATTAGTAGCATCAGGAAAGCTCTTACCATGTCGCAAGTCCCACTATTGTTTGCCATTTAGACCCTGTGGAGGGTCCCAAACTCGACGGCGAATTTTTCGCTGCGTGAATGAACCATACCTGATCGCATGCTTAAGAATAAAGCAATCATGAAGACAAGCACGAGGTCCAAGAAGATTCAGTTGGCATTGACATGAGGAAAAGACTGATGAGGAAGCGTGCAGGGGGTGTGCCCTAGGTGAAACCACATATTCGCTGTATCATACGGCTGGAGCGCGACTAGGCGCTGCAAGGTTCACAGTAGATTGTCTAGTCGTTGAAACAAACTGTTTGGCCCCCGGAAGCGGCAAATGATTAATGTTGTGTTGCTTTCGAAAGCTGGAGGTTGAAGTTACAGAGATGCCGCTGCGGGCGATAGCCAATTTCAGACACGACCACCGCTCAGATTAGCTAAGCTCGCAAACATCACAGGCGATCGCGTTCGCAACTATCACTCCACACAAGCTTTCCCAACACCATGACGCGTCGCAGAATCACCAAAAAGCTGTCGAAGAGCTTGCGAATATCTCAATCGCTTGCTTTTTCAAGTTTGCGCATGGTCAGACGCCAGAAATGTCCGTGAGAGGGCCCCGAGGAGGCCGTGGACGCGGTCGCGGCACTGGCAGAGGACGAGGCAGAGGTGGAAAGACGACGAATGTGAGTCTTATCAAGTGATTGTATCATCAATTATATGCTGACTTTTGGAAAGTGGGAGTGGCACAACAACTACTCTCCGGGTCCTGAGATATACGACCAGCTCTGGCACATCCGCCAAAAGCTCGCGGACGTCACCCCGTTCCTACCGACCGCATGCCCATTACCGAAAGCGCAATCACGAATCCTAGACCGCAGGCAGACTGAAGGCGACGTACAACGGAACTTCTACGTGGTGGAGGTGACAAACTTCACCAGCCGCGAAACCTCAGTCTCAAGCGCCGAAGACGCAGGGCCGAACGTCACAGAGCTATTTCACGTGGATCTAAGTCGGATACTGGACTACGTCTCCCCCGAGGAGCTGGAGCGCTTCGAGAATGAGCAGTTCCAGATCGAGGCGGAAGCTGAAGCAGTTGCGATGCGCGTGGAAGCAGAGGAGCTCAGGCGAAGACGGCTTGAGAAGAACGCGAGACCAGCAGCAATGGGCCAAACCAGTCGGACGCTCAGCGGCTTGGGCCTCGATCCCGAGATGCGACCAAGGGGCAGACCGCGTGGACGAGGGAGGGGCAGAGGAAGAGGCAGCTGGCGCGGAAGAGGCGCGCTTGTCTCGAACGGCCGTGAACAAGACATGCAGGATCAGCTGGTGGACGTCGATGTGGATGAGCTGATTCAGACTGAGGATGGCCTGCAGATGATGATGATCGACGAGACAGACTCAGAAGACGTCGACTCTGCTGCAGACTTGGGAGCACAGACATCCCCGAACCTGGCCCGCTCCGCATTTGTCGCCAACAGTGCGCTCCCGCTCTCACCGGTGTTGTCACATCGACGGCCCTCGGGCGCCCCGTCTATGCTTCGCATCCCCATCGATACCTCGGAAGACGACGAAGACGAAGAATCTGACCTCGAGCTCGTTGATCGAGACGCAAGATCCATGTCGAGCGCTGCTGTGCAATTGCGCATCGAAGACGACATACACGGCCACTCAGAAACCACACCAGAGGATGGTGGTGACGGCCACAGGAGTAAAAGACGTAGGACTGAAAGCACGGCATCGAATCAGCGAAGACCACGCACTACGACAGACTTGCCCGAACGATCGCATCCACGATCTCCATTTTCGAGTACCATTCCATTCTCCTGTTCCCGCTGAAGACTCCGACGACGCCATACCTGCTCAAGAACCCATCGCTGTCTACCGCGGCCTCCAGAATGGCAACTCGAATGGCGCAGAGCTCGACAGCACACACGTACAGTCACCCACTGTGGGAGCACCGGTCGAAGAGCAGAGCGAGGATGACAGCGAGGAAGACGATGCAGAGGGATATGTCGTGGAAGCCATCATCGAGCACTATCGCGATGCGTGGGGAAAGTTCTACTTGGTCAAGTGGCAGGGCTGCAAGAATAGCCACGACTGGCTCCCAGAGGAGGATCTCGAAGGTGCTGCGGAATTGGTCGCAGAGTACAGCGAGAAGGTCCGCAGGAAGAAAATGAAGGGCAAGCAGAAGATGACGAAGTAGAAATGTATACCTGTTCCTATCCATTTCATTGCCACATCGCAGTATCCATGGACTACTTACTGTTGCCTAGAATCATGATACATCAACATCTACGAAAGTCGGAAAGTCGGACCCTGAAATCACGCGATGCGGTGCCCGCGGAACTGCGACATGCATGTCTACGCGAGGACATGACCGCATCATCTACGCCTCACCCATCATCGCAATCCCAAAGCCGCATCATGCAATACCCATTGCTCCAGAGAGTTCCGCTTTCTCACCCGATTCGATCATCAACGACGTTGCTATGACGCGGAGTAAGCCTTACTCATAGCGCCATTCACACGTCCTACATAAACTCCTGCCAGCCGCATCAGTCGTCTGCACCAACCCGATATTCCGAGAATACAGAATCTTCATCATGCCATTCGCCCTCAAACTCCGCACGATTGCCCGCCCTGCCTTCCAGCAAACACGCTTCCTCTCATCGACAACAAAGATGTCAGCGAACGAATACGGCCAGGGAAAATCCCACGCGCAGGGCCAGAGCGCGGTGCCGAAGTCAGTGCAGGATGCTGCACCAAAGGGTCTCGAGGAGGCGTTGCCAGATAAAGTCGGACTTACCCATTCCAAGTGACAAAGAAGCGACCTTGCTAACGCGCACAACAGGTTCATCCCACCGGCGGCGCCGCAAGCCAATCGACCAGCAAGACGCATGCCCTGAACGACGGCGAGGATTCGATCGTGCCCAAGAAGATCCAGGAGATCCTCCCGGAGAGCGTAGAGCGCGCTGTGCCGAATGTGATTCATAATACTGGGGACAAGCCGGCCACAAAGTAGTGTTCTCAACTTAGCTGTATAACCCAATGGCAAAGAGGTCTCACGAATGAAATTTCAATACCAACAACCAATCTTGAGATGTGTGAAGTGAAGTGATGTTGTTTACACAATGAAAATGGGTATATTGCTCAATGCTGGCCTTCGATATGTACATCTACCCTCCCCTTCCTCCTTCCCAGCGCGAAGTCTTTGTTGATACGTGCCGTCGCGGCTTGGACTGTTTTTATCACATCGCCGTTCGCACATACTGCTATCATCGTCCTTTCGTTGTTCGAGAGCGACATCGCTTCCAGCATACGCCGTATGTCCGGCCGCGAGCCATGGCGCTGTGTGATCTGCTCCACGTTCCTCTCGCGCGTATTAAGTTTCCGCCGCTGATGCTGTATCAACGCACACTGGCACCTCGTCTTATCCTCTTCTACTGCTGGCACCTCTCGTCTCGGTTCAGGTAGTGGGCGATACGCATCGTCGTGACCTGTTGCATGCCCGTCCGAAAACGGATCTTCGTCGTCTTCCCAATTGTCGTGGTCTCCCCCGTCGATCAGCGTGCCTTCTTCGCTGGCCGTTTCTTCAGAGCTATCGTAGCCATCTAGCTTCGTCGCGAATGGATCGACGTGATCGAGTTTCATGCCCGCGTCTTCCATTCCTGCTTCGCGGTCCCATTCGTCATAGATCTCGTCTGGATGACGGATCCTCAGCGTTGGTCGGTCGCTGAGTCGTCTTGATAATTGGGGTCGGAGATGCGCGAAGGGATCGAAGAGAACTGTTTCTGCTTCTTGTAGTCTCGAATCCGCACACGTACTCCTGAATTCTGCTGCGATATTGATGCCGCAATCATGTAGGGTTGAGCTACATCGTCCCACGATCGCTTTAACGATTTCTTCAAACGCGGGATCCAGATGTCTAATCATCCAGACGAATTTTAAGTTGCGTGTCCTGATTTCGTCTAGTCCAGCGGTAAAGCACAACTGCTCCAAATGGTCCAGAATCGCAAGGATGAAGGACACGCCAGTGGAGCTGCTGATAAGTACTAGATTCTCGTATTGGTGCCACTTAGGCGCAACGCCATACGGACCATCGATGTATGCCGTCAACGTCTGATCTTCCGGCTCCGTAGCATTTGGACAAGGTCTCGCCAGCCAGGTTCGCTGGTACTCTGCGAGTCGCTGCGTGAACCCAGACTTTGACTTCGACTTCACCATGAGTATCATCTCACTCGTCTGTCTCGGTTGCTCCAGCTTTCTGCCCGGTTCGAGGTCTTTGCGAGGTGGTAGCGGCGGAGGTGGCATAGCGCTGCAGTTTGCAGGTGTGAAAGGGTGCACTTCGAAGCGTCCTAGAGCGGGTATGTAGAGCCGCACATGCTGGCCAGGTCTCCAAAGGAAAGGGATATTTGAAATCCGGACAATTGTAGTGGTCTCCGTGGTCTGAGTTGGTAGACTTGAGATGGAGGCAGACGGCGTGGTCATCCGGACTGGGAAGCCCATGACCAATTTCCGACTACTCCGTGATCTTGCAAATCTACGGACCGATGGCCCAATGGAAAGGTTAGCACGTAAGAAGAAGTATGCGACCAGTGACTTGTCGAAGGCGAAGATACCGATAGCGAGATAGATGGGTGGGCGCGCGTATGTCGGAACGTGCTGAAATACTACAGTCAGGAAAACAAACGTGGTCATGTAGTGGTTGAGGTAGAAAAGCCGGTAGCTCCACTGCCTGAGAGGTAAGATACTTGTGATGGCAATCCAGACCAGCATCGCGTATGTGGCGACACCATACCGCACTACTGACATACCCTCGTCGTGGGATTTCAGGATGTCTGATGTCGATATGGAAGCTTTCATGATCACTGCATGTACTGTCGCGCTTACGAATATTGTGCGGCCAACCCAGCGGTGCAACCAGTTGATCCGCTCATGGGATATGCCGGTAACAAGATCGAAAGGTCCGCATCGCGCTGCGAGAAGGTACACGAGTGGTATCTGTGTTAGAGTGACCCATGCCGCCCGGAATGCGACGTCGTCGATGAAGTGGTCCGATAAGAGAGGCGCATCGACCAAAGTCAAAAGGTAAAGCGACACGGTCGAATACAACACAAGGACGATAACTCGACTTGAGGTAAAGGTCGTAATGGCGTAGCGAAAGAAGGGTGGAAGGCGTTGTAGCGTGCTGGCGGCGATGCATGCTTTAGCCCGCGCGAGGCAACCGGTGCTTGCCTTTGCTGTCAATCGTTCATATCGATGCGTGTGGTGGCTATTGGGATTTAGACGTTTCAACAGTCGCTTTTCATAATACTCACATTTTACGCTTCCACCATTTGTAAGTCCTGCTTGCAAACTTGAGCGCGAAAATAGCAGTTAGGATCCACCAAGAAATCCAAAATATACGGTGGTTTGCCCGACCTCTGTGCTTCAAATGGTGTTCGTATCGCACGTCGTCGAGGTCGTTGGCTGTTTCCGCTATATTGACATGGACATGGACAGGCGACATGACTTTACAATTAAGCGGATGTACCTCATTCGCGTTATCGCATATAGAAAGCTCGAAGGAATGACCAGGACTTTGCGGTGAGCTCGACTGCTACGGTGTAAAATGGGGAAAACACCCGGGTGAGCTGACCGCAGATCAGCGAAAAGGAAACGCGCCGAAAGAAAATAAGGAAGAAAGCTGAGAAGTAGGTTTGCGAGGATTTCGATGCCTCAAAACAGTTGGCCAGCCTATGGTAAGCGACGCGTATCACCCGCGAAGCTTTGAGACACTATGGTGTCGCAGGAAGCGTCGTGAGCGAAACTTTGACTCGTGCCATGGCCAATATTACAGCCGAAGCTGAACCCAGATGGACTGCGTACCTGGGATTCACAGTGCGCGAACGAAAAAATTATGGTGCGCCATATGTGTCAAGATGATTTGTCTACGAATTGGTGGTTGGGAGAGGTTGTTGTTCCGTGGCTGAGGTTGCAAAATCGCCGCACATCTTGTGTTTCAGGAACGCGCAGTCGCGACCAACAACCCATGTACATGACGTCCGGGAAGATACTTGGAACGTGCAACCACGAATGTGGTATCTATCGCATCGTGGAGAACCAGGCTTTTGAATGCTGATCAGGTGACTAATAATAGACCTGCGCTGTTCTGCAAAAGACAGCCTTTGACGACTGTCAGTCACGCTTTCGTGGTCAGCTTCTCCTTGTCGTCTGGGAGACTCGACAGTGCGCAGTGAACGTCGCGGAATTGTTGATTAGAAGTCGCCACTCAGATCGAAAGCCCAAAAATCGGGAAAAGTCCACCCCGAAAGGTCGACCTGCATGTCTTGCAAAGTGCCGAATGTACCATCCATACCTTTCGGATCGCTGCCACTCAGCTCTATACTACACAAAGTCGAATGCGTTCCGTTGTTTGACGCCTGATTTCCTACAAGCCCAAAACCCGGAGCAGTTATGCTCGCGTCCACGCCGTTTGGTGTTCTCATATCCGACGGCGACGTGCTGGACAGGGTAGTCCGGAGAGAAGACGCAAAGCTAGCTTCTGGATCTTTCTGTAACTCGAGCATCCGCAGTGCCACCGTCATGAATTGCTCCAAGGTCCTCCTGCATCTCGCGGGAATATCATCAGTAGGACCTGTGATGTGTGCGGTGGAAGATGATGAAGGCGAAGGCGGTAGCATGTTGATCGCCGCACTAAGTAGCCAGTACTCCATGTAGCCCGTACCCATGCGCATAACCTTCCGTTCATACGTTTGACCAGCAAGTTTGAGGATATCAATCGCGGAGATGCACAACGTGCGGGCAAGGAAGGAGTATTGGGGAACAGCTGCCAACGATACCTCAAGATCAGGTGCCAAACGTTGAGCCGGTGATATGTCTGCAAAGTGTGTTTGGCCATCTGCAAAATACGATGACTTGAGTGCCGGTGCCGAACTGGAAGATTTGACACGGCTATGCAGGGCACAATTGAAGTACACGATTCGCGAAAGCGTTAGTCCCGTTCGAATGATGTCGTTACGCATGTTGTTCAATGCGAGTATGCCTTGCGATACCAGCTCGTTGTGCGTGGTGACAATCGCACTCGTAGATTCAACACATGCGGTAAAAGAGTATGCATATCGTTCGTTCTGAGACGCAAGCTTTGCGAACGATTCGTGGAGAATGAAGACGAACTGTCGCAACTGAAGCCGAAGAAGCGCCATGGGTATGGCAGCGCGGAGATCGTCCCACTGGGGTAGACTGCGAAGTAGTTCGTGAACTTGTGCATCATATTGCAATACTTCTGAGTACTGAAGTCGCGCAGAGGGATCGTTCAGCAATTGCATCAGGTGAACTCGGAGTGGAATAGACTTTGCTGAGATACAAAGATACGAGGTAGACGTGAAGTACTCCAGGGGTCTGCTGGCTGGGAGCTCTTGCATCTCAGTCATGAATGCATCGTCAGGAAGATTCGAAGGTGCTGGTGAGTCCCAGTAGAGCGCCGTGAGAGAAGACTGAAGGCCACTCTCCAGAGATGATTGTAGCTCCAGCTCTATGATGGTGATCCACAGCCGCTTCTTCATCTCTCGCTCGAATTGTGTGATCTTTCCGGCCGTGACAAGTGATGGGTCTCGATGCAAGCCAGCAGCTAAAGCCAAACGAACAAGATCACCAGATGTGACCCAGTCTTAGACTGTCAGCGCATGTTCATGTCTAATGTAATCGTAGCGTACCTTGCTTCAGCTTAACACAATTGACTCTCTTCGCGAGGACCGAAAGGATCCGTATCTGAAAGAAATGTAGAGTCAAGCGCTTGCGTGGTTGCCTGCCAATCCAGGCATCGCACAAATCGACGATGTTCGAGGCCATCAACCGATCAGAGGTCGTGTCACCTTCGAAAACATCGTCTTTCGGGGCCAAACACTTGGTACTTGCAATCATAAGTAAAAGCATTGCTGCGAAGCCGGGTTGACTTGCAGATCCGCCGACAGCCCTCTGCTCCCAAAACGTGGTATACTCTTTCCAAAACGATGGTTCATGCAAGATTCGGTAGGTGTTCTCCCAGGTCTGGAAGTACAGAGCAATCTGCAAATCTACAGCATTACGGACAGGTAAAGCTGCGAAGATTTCTTGGTCGATGCCCAGCGTCCGAGCATCATTTTGCTTAGTCGCCATCTTTCTGCGATCGCGAAACGTTTTGAAATCTACTGCCTAGTAAGGTGCCGCCTCGAGCGAACTTGGCTGCGTTTACTGACCGGTCGTTATACGCATTATGGAATTGTCAAGCATCAGAGCTTCGCGTGTGAATGCCTGTAGCTCCCGGAACTGATGCATCTTAGCATCTATCCTTTCACAAATCGACGCAATCATACCTGGGCAATGGTGCTCATCACACTGGTCGATCCGTGAAATTGCGTTTTGAACCCCTTGCCTCTAAACATCAATGCTTCTGTCCCGTGATCTGGTTCCACAGGCACAATGTCTGAGTAACGTAATGGATGATTACTGTATTCCTGTCTCTTTACTACCGCCAACTGCCGCTCCAAGTCCTCGATCCTTCTTTCCTGAGCTCTCGCGTGTAGTCGCATGCTTTCAAGAGAAGAATCTGACGACGTCGCAAGCGCTATATGTCGTGTGGCATTCTCCGGATGTAGAGCGATTGGGTTTTGTCTGCCTGTCTGCTCGCCATTTTTGCCCATCAGATCATCAAGCAGTCTTGGATCGTACGTACATTGATTGGAGCGCCCTGTTTTCTGACACCTCCCACAGACTGGGTAGACCCGATCGCACTTCATCTTCCTGTCGCGACAGGCATAACATGACAATACCTTCCGCTTCTTGCTGACGCGCCTCCCACCAGGTGAGGCTTCATGGTCTGGCGAGTTCTCTCGCGAATCGGCATCGGCGCTTCTTGTGGACATGGTGCGCCAGTCGGATAATCAAATGAAATCATACGCGTGTGTTGATGGATGAACAGAAGGAGATCGGAGATGGCGGAGATGGCGCTGGAGGGAGGGAGATGTGGCGCGGCTCTCAAACATCGCCGAGCGCGTGGCCGTACCGGTACCATGTCCGTGCGCGTGATGCCCGCGTCGCGTGATGCCCCGCGAACACCAAATCCTGTCTCAACACCACAACTTCAACGCGCTCTATCTTAACGACTATGGCACCAATTAACGATGCAATTGCAGCAATTAAAGCGCATAATCTAGAAGAACAATTTGTATTATAAGAATATGCGGATTGCTTTAGTGTTTAGAGATCTACATTAGGGCGAAGGTTAAGTCAACAGAAACTCAACTACTACTAGGAGATAGAGCTTATAGAGTATATTAAGCATCTTACGACGCGTAGGCTAGCTCCTACGAGGGCTATGATACGAACTTTTGCCTCTGAGATTGCTTATTAGCGAGTCTCAGAGTCCTAGGTGACGCGTTTCCTCCGCCGCAACCACGACTATCTCATCTCTAAATGGACTGACGGTATCAACGCTGTACGCTACGAAGCCAGCTCTAAAGTTATATTTAATAATACTTTAAGCTGCTGCATAATAAGATAAAGGAGTACAACATAAAACTGCAGCACATGCACAATATATATGAGAAAGGCATCATGATAGGTGTACTTAAGCGCTCTAAACAAGTGTTCAGCAGGAGGCAATAGGAGCGTAAAGAAGTCAGGGATAACCTTCAGGATGGGTCACGCGAATGGGTAACTGTTGTGGCAACGACGTGTGCTGATGGGACACCTTTACCGCTAGGTATTATCTACCAGCCTAATAACTGCACACTACAATCGAGCTGGGTGGAACAAATAGAGGCAAGGCAACATGACGTTTTTATAACCTTATCTATATCAGGTTAGACGAACGATAACGTAAGTTTAGCCTAGCTTGAGCAGGTTTTTCAGCGCTGTACGAAGCAGAAAGCTCGCCAAGGCAGAGACTACTGATTGCTCCTCCTTGATGGCCATGGCAGTCACCTAACGAAGGCCTTAATCGACTACTGTGACCGACATCGTACACTCCTTGCAGTGTTTCCTCCTCACGCCACCCACGTACTCCAACCGCTCGATGTGGTTATGTTCAAGCCACTCTCAGACGCCTATACCGACGCTCTCACTACCTTCCTTCGCCGCAGCCAAGGGCTAGTCTCTATGAAGAAAGAAGACTTTTTCCTGCTGTTCTGGGACGCCTGGCAAGTCACCTTCAGGAAGGAGCTCATTGTCAAGTCTTTTGAAGCCACAGGAATATGGCCTATGGAGCCAGAGGTTATTCTCAAACGCTTCACTGATGAGACTCTGAACAACGCTGCAAACGACGGTAGAGTTTCTCAGCAACTAGGGCAAGCTCATTAGCTGCAATTAGAGCGTCTTATACGTGCTGCGGTGAAGGATACTGCTGCAAAGGAGTCAAAGGAGCTGTCTCTAATGCTCCACCATCTGCAGGTGCAAAACGAGATTCTCAACGTTGAAAATGAAGGACTTCGCGACGCTCTTACTACTAAAAAGAAGCACAAGAAGGGCAAAGCCCTTGATCTTCAACAGCGCCAAGAGTACTACGGTGGTGCAGTCTTCTGGTCTCCTCGAAAGATCAGAGAGGCACGTGCCCGAGAGGTGGTGAAGCAAAGGGAAGAGAAGGAGCTACAACTCCAAAAAGCAAACGACAAGGAGCTTAAGGCTGCTGCTACGTTGTATAAGCAGAAATTTCAAGAAGAGAAGCGTGTGGCGAGGGAGAAAGCCAAGGTGTTGAAGGAGAAGGAAAAGGCTGAGAAAGTTGCTGAGAAAGCAGCTAGAATTGCAGCTCAAAACACCAAGAAAGCTATACAAACAGCCCAGAAGAGTAAGCGCAAAGCCTCACGAGCAGTCTCATTAAGCAGCAAGTGTCAGAAACGCTCAGGTGGTGATGCAGCTGCTCGTACAGTCCCTGAACGTGCACAGTCTCCTCCACCAAGGACGACGTCACGTGGGCGTAACGTCAAGCTTCCAAGTAAATTCAAATAGTAAAAAATGATCGCAAGGTCTCATTTACTCAACCACCAAGAGATCCCGTGATAGTAGCTATCGTACGCGTTGTTGCAGCCTCATTTTTGAGCTCGTAGAGATGGTGTTCGCGGGGCATCACGCGACGCGGGCATCACGCGCACGGACATGGTACCCTGGACTTTGATTTAGGCCACTACACTGGACCCTGATGCGCCAGCCCTCCCTTCGTCGTTCGCGCCTCCCATCGCAACGACCTTACAATGGGTTCGCATAACTCTTTGCATCGAAGCCAGAACCCTGCATTTCTCGCTAATCGCAGAGCCTCGCTTGCGCGCATGCTGCTCTGCCTCGAGTGTGGTGCTTCGCTCTCCCTGCTGTTCTTCTCGTCACTTTGCGATTTCGTGACGACTGATCTTGCCCAAACTCCACGGTAGAGCTTGAGCCAATAGCGTCTATAGGCTGTGCTTCTATGGTCACATTTTTCTGTTCTGGTCACATTGCGGGTCCCAATGTTCCTTGCTAGTTGAACAATCAGTACGACACGTTCGGATTGTGGACGGATAATTGCGAACCTCCAGGGCTCCAACGTTCTGCGCGTGTTCCATACCCTGTCATCCCGGTCTGCAGTATATTAAAACCTTCTCGAAGCTTTTCAAGGTGGCTCAAGGCGATAATCCAATGGTAAGCTTTCCTTGGTCCACGGCTTTGGTTGCTTGTGCGCATCCTGCTTCCCAGAGGCTTGGGAGTTGGCGATGTGCCAGCTTACAGCACGTCTACTTTGTCATACACTTCGTCGCACTCTACAGTCATTAGGCTCCACGAGATACCGGTATCCGACGTACCTTGGCGGTCCCAAGAGCCACATCCTACGGGTCGTTGGTCTCGCTCCTCCTCCTCGAGGGCAATGCGCCGTAAGCTCGACCCCTGTCTAACCGGCAGACGTTCGGAGTATTGTTGCACACGCGCGTTCATCTAATCTAGTCAAAAGCGGGGGAACCCACGTTTCCCCATATACTGACATTGCCGATCGCGAGTGCAATATCGACTGCCGAGTACCATTCGTCTTCTGATATTATCACAGTTACCTTAGGCCATGGGTTTTCTCTCTTCGACAAACGCAGCGTAAGCTATAACAGGCCGCGGAACTATTACGGGGAGGCTCATGCATGCTGGACGCCCAGAACTGTTGGCTCAATACCAACGTGTTGCTGAAGTTCAGGTCATTGCTTTCGAGGTGTAACTATCCAGATTCACTAACTCATTACACGATTCTTGAAAGTCACCCAGTAGGATAAGGTTGATGAATTGATAGCGCCACTCCCACAGTGTACACAGGTCACGGCAATGAATCTGCTTCGCGATACGTGACCAGGCAGACGCTGTAGAAAGCGTTGCTGTCATGGGACTCTTGACTATGGAGGCAGATATCTTATTCGCGGAGCATAGATCTAAGCTATCTTTATCCATCCAGTGGGAAACTGAAAAGATACTCCAGACAGCGCCTACCCTTCTTTAGTTTCGGGAATTCTATGACGCCCCCGTCTTAGGTCAGTCACCACCATGGGTCCTGGGCTCATGATGTTGTCGCAGAATCAAAACATGGCAAGGATCTCAAGCCCATCTGACGGCTCAGGAGAGCTAAGAAACCTACTCGGACCGCCCCTGGCACCACTACTGGTCAGTGTTTATGGATGATGTGCATCTACAAGCAACAGCTGGTGGCACAGATCTAAGGCACAGCACTTCCAGAATAAGCACCATGCAAACCCCGCTTCTCTTTCATCTGGATCTCCTATCCGCCCACCCGCTTCTCAATATGATATTGCACCCAGAGTATTGCTATGGCAAGTACCTTTCTCTCTAATGGCGGCCATGAGTAATGAAAATCGCTCCGTACTTCTCGGAGCAGGCTATAAATTGCCCTGTACCCCAGACTGATCCCATCATCTCATCAGAAGCAAGCCACAATCATGTATCGTAACTTTCTTTACGCAGCGTCTCTCCTTTCTGTGGCCCGCAGCCAGCTCGTTGGCACCCTGACCACCGAGACCCATCCTGGTATGACATGGCAGTCCTGCACTGCCAAAGGAAGCTGCACAAGCAAGAGTGGAAAGATCACCATTGACGCCAACTGGCGCTGGCTCCACCAGAAGAGCGGGTGAGCTACCTCGTCACGACTTCGATGCAGAGAGCTTATGTAATTCGCAGCTCGACTAATTGCTATACCGGTAATACGTGGGACGCAACAGCTTGTCCCGACAACAAAGCATGCGCTACGAACTGTGCTGTTGATGGTGCCGACTACAAGGGCACCTACGGCATCACAGCTAGTGGGAATTCCCTCCAGCTCAAGTTTATTACCAAGGGATCTTACTCTACCAACATCGGCTCACGTACATACTTGATGGCGTCTGATACCGCGTACCAAATGTTCAAATTTGATGGCAACAAAGAGTTCACTTTTGATGTGGACCTTTCAGGCTTGCCCTGTGGCTTCAATGGTGCGCTATACTTTGTCAGCATGGACGAAGATGGCGGTTTGAAGAAGTACTCCACCAATAAGGCCGGTGCAAAGTACGGAACTGGCTACTGCGATGCGCAATGCCCAAGAGACCTGAAATTCATCAATGGCGAGGTGGGTCCTGAAGAACACTCAAAAGCTTGAAGGACAGAATCACTGACAAGTCTTCTAGGGCAATGTCGAAGGCTGGAAAGCCTCGGATAACGATGCGAATGCTGGTGTTGGTGGTCACGGCTCCTGTTGCGCAGAGATGGACATCTGGGAAGCGAATTCAATCAGTACAGCAGTCACACCCCACGCTTGCAGCACCATCGAACAAAGTCGCTGCGACGGTGACGGCTGCGGTGGCACATACTCCGCTGACCGCTACGCTGGCGTATGCGATCCCGATGGCTGTGACTTCAATGCTTACCGCATGGGTGTCAAGAACTTTTACGGCAAAGGTATGACTGTCGATACTTCCAAGAAATTCACTGTCGTCACACAGTTCATCGGCACTGGAGACGCCATGGAGATCAAGCGCTTCTACGTTCAAGGCGGCAAGACAATCGAGCAGCCAGCATCTACCATCCCTGGCGTGGAAGGCAACTCCATCACCACAAAGTTCTGCGACCAGCAGAAACAGGTCTTCGGTGACAGGTACACTTACAAGGAGAAGGGCGGAACTGCCAACATGGCCAAAGCTCTTGCACAGGGCATGGTGCTTGTCATGTCGCTCTGGGACGACCATTACTCCAACATGTTGTGGCTTGACTCAACATACCCGACTGACAAGAACCCTGACACCGATCTTGGTTCTGGCCGTGGCTCATGCGACGTCACATCTGGTGCTCCAGCTGATGTGGAAAGCAAGAGCCCTGACGCAACAGTCATCTACTCCAACATCAAATTCGGTCCCATCAATTCGACCTATTAAGTGACGGTCTGTCTGGCAATGCTTGAAGGAGGGAAATGGGGGGATTGGATGCATCTTCACTCGCTAGTATCAGATCATGTATGCTTTAGAGCGCAGGAACTGGAAGAACGTTCTTGGTAGTCATCTAGAGAATTGAAATTTCGTTGACGAGGCATCATTCGCGCAAAGTGTCTTTCCGTGCTCAGAGTATCTCCGCAAGATGGCGTGCGACCAAGAACAGGCACCACAGCATGAGTTCGACTCATTGGAGGGCGCTCCCGACCTCCACTGTTTCCGTCTACCTAGTGTCGATTACCATCGTCTCATTTGTTGACAGGGTCATGGTGCTTTCTTTCGGCACTGTTGTAGGTGTTGGTGTCGGTCTTGCTTGTTGCGAATGGTGCGGTGCGGTTGTTTGGTCTCAGTTTGAGAGGACGTGTAACACTGCTGTAATGTTAGTTACAACTTGCGAGTATTCATCAGTGTGCCATACCTTCGAAGTTATTGGTGTTTGCTGAAGAGGTGTCTTTGGCGTGAGCCTGACCTTGAACTGCATCGCGGCATGGAGGTGTCCAAAAGCGGTTAGTGAGTTTGCCTTGGAAACGCGTCGAACAGTTACAGCTTTTTTCATCTGGAGCTCGCTTGCAACAGAAATCCCTCGAAAACCCCACCACACACTTCTTAAACTCCTCACAAACATCCAAGTGCTTATTCCGTATGAGCTCGTCAGTCTGTCCCATTTCCAAGAGATCTGATACATCACTGACGTTTTACTGCCGAGCCGGCCATCCTCAGACTCTCACGGCTGTGCACTCAGATCTTCAAGCGGCCTCAAAACGGTCTAGGATGCCCTATCATCGACCTCATGCACAACGTACGAGCCTGCGAAGACGTGCACGCCTTCCTTTCCCTTCTTTTGAGCACGGCCAATCGATGTTGCGGGCGGGATTTCTCATAGCCATTGAACCAAGTCGCGGCCTAGAAGAATGTTTCCATGAAGCAAGCAGCTGAGATGGAGAGACGTGTGATGACGTGGGCGAGCGTATGCTGTTGTGGTGCAGCGCGACAGAAAGCAGAAGATCACATCGACACGATCTCGACACCAGCACGCTTGGGGCAATGTAGCGACATCAGTCAGAACCCTCCCACAAGTGCTGCGTACCACTGTGGTGAGAAGAGGTGCTACTGATTTCGTACATCACCCTTGGGCGCAGAAGAGTAACTTTGGCCTGATCTCATGGCATTGTTTGTGCTTAAGTCGCCCTATATCGAGAAGCCCCTACTACTAAATGCGGCGGCAGTGTACACTTTGACTTCGGTCACTGGGTTACTGGTCGCTACAAGAGCGGTGCAATTACCTAACGCCTCTGTGACTCTTAGAGTCTTGGGACTGGCGAGAACGAGTTGCCTACATACTGTCACTTCGCGCGAGGATTATGCAACTAGCAGCGGTAAGTTGCAGAGTCCGCAACAATCAATCCGGATTGTGAGATTGGTCTTGTGAGATTGCTAGATTGAAGCTATAATCAAATCAAGACACTAGTCTTTAGATTAGTAGCTCAATCAATCAATCCGTAACATCCAGATTGCCAGATTGATGAGATTGTGCCGCTGCTGTAGGAGTGGAGGGTGAAGGATAGATAAAGGATAGAGTTTCACGTGATAGCGCATCGTGACGCGTCGTGCTAAGTCGTGTTACCCAGCGGAGCTCCTCTCACCCCTCCATCCTCAGCCCATATCTTCCGTTCTCAACAACGCGTTGTAATGCCTCCCCGATCTCAAAAGAAGCGCAGCAGCGTATCTACAGTTGCTGCTGAAGCTGCTGAAGCTGCTAAACGACTGCGCCTATCGCAGCGATCACTGTCGCCCCGAGAAGCCCTAGCTAGCCAGGCCACCGAGTCGCCGTCTGAGCCAGCGTGGGAAACGCAATTTCTGGAGTCGCAACCTGAAGCTGAGATCGCCGCGCCCACGGAGGGCAGTCACGCTGCCACTGGATCAATAGCAGACGACGCTGGCGCAGGCCGGTCGACGTGGGAGACTGATGGGGCTGATTACTTTGATGGGATTAATTGGGAGCAGCTGAAGCAATACATGAAGCCAGTTAAGGCGCCAACAGGCAAGAAGAGTTGGATATATCAGCATGGCTATCGCGTTGTTAAGCGGAACAACCCAAAAAGCGTGTGGTTTGTATGCAGATACTGCCATTCTCATAAGGTCTTCGGTGGTGGCC
Source organism: Parastagonospora avenae f. sp. tritici 18332-5 (assembly GCA_022559985.1). Classification (NCBI taxonomy): domain Eukaryota; kingdom Fungi; phylum Ascomycota; class Dothideomycetes; order Pleosporales; family Phaeosphaeriaceae; genus Parastagonospora; species Parastagonospora avenae. Next base: position 47,796 of record JAFJTR010000117.1, read on the forward strand.
TATACGATATAACGAGAGCGACATCTGCAGCAGCAACTCACCTCCGGAATGCTGCACGAGGCCATGGCCTGTCTAGCGATCTCGACGCGAAGAGCAGCATCGCGTACGGTCAAGGTCAGCTATCGCTGCAGCAGGCGATTGACGGCGGGGTTGAACTATCCCAAGAAGCAGCCAACGTATTTGGCTACTTTAACGTTCAACAGTTTCGACTCGCCTTTGTTCTCTGGCTCGTTGACAACAATATGCCAATAGAAATAATCGCGCGGCAATCGACGCGCGATATGATCAAGTTCGCCAACCCAGAGGCAGAAAGCGCATTGTGGCGAAGCCCTCGCAGTGTCGCAACGTACGCGATGAGGCTGTTTAAGTTGCTAAAGCCGCAGATAGTCTTAGCTCTGTCTGCAGCTGTAAGCAAAATACACACAAGCTTTAACGGCTAGACAACTAAAGGCGGGAAGCGCGGCTTCTTTGGGATCGTTGCCCATTTTGCTACAGCAGCTGGTGCCGTACATAACTTGCCTATAAGCCTCCCGCAGCTCGCTGGCGCGCACACAGGTAAGATAAAAACACAATTCTGCGCAACCTAGCTTACTTCTATAGGCGAGGCTATTGCTACTGTTGTTATCCAGACGCTAAGAGAGTTTAGCATTACACCTGATCAATTAGGCTACGTTGTCCTCGACAACGCGTCAAACAATGACACCGCAATTTCAGCAATTGCGCGCGATTACGGCGGCTTTGACCCTATACACCGTCGCCTCCGCTGCAGCCCGCATACGATCAATCTTATTAGGCAAGCTCTGCTTTTCGGCAACGACAAGGACTCGTACAACAACGTTGCAGAGCAGCTTAGAACAGAGGAGCTGTACATGCGCGAGTGGCGCCGACATGGGCAATTAGGCACGCTAATTGCAGTTATCAACTTTATCAGGACGCCGCAGCAGCATGAGCTTTTCCAGGCTTGCCAGCGCGACTCTAATAAAGCGCTGCCAGCCGATGATCAGATCCCACTCCTTACACCCGTACGCCCAGTCGTCACCCGCTGGAACTCGTATCACGCCGCTATTGAGCGCGCGACAAAGCTCGACGGTGCCTTTGATCGATATATGGAGCACCACATTAAAAGTGTCGCTTTTAACGAAAAGCGCAGCCGCAGCGCCTGCAAGGATGTGCCGGCTTGGATGAGGCAAGGCGGACTCGCTGCCAACGACTGGGCAACAATTACAGAGTACCAGAACTGCCTTAAGCCGCTTGAGATAGCAACGAAGAGGCTGGAAGGTCGCGGTAAGGTTAGCAGTTTTGGCGCAATCTACGAAGTGCTGCCAGTCTTCGAGTATGTACTGCGTAACCTCGAAGAGCTTACGCAGCCATGGACTGACGTTGACTTCAACGCGCATAACGAGGCGCCAGAAGGTAGATTTTGCAGCTACTTATAGGTTTTCCTCGCTAATGATCGCGCCTACAGATCACCTACATATCAACCTCCGCGCTGCCTGGAACAAGGCTGACGCTTACTACAACAAGCTCGACGACTCCCCAGTCTATTACGCTGCTACGTGCCTCCACCCTCTCTACAAATACTACTGTGAAAACAGTTGGAGCGAGAAGCCAGAGTGGATTGAGGCGGCTAATAAGGGCTTCCAGCGACTTTGGAAAGGCTATAAAAAGCTGCCAACGCCAGTGGCTATTCCAGCGGCTCGAGCCGCCCGAACAAGCGATATAGACGACGTATTCGGGGCCTATACACAGCGTAATCACACAGCAGCAGCCCCGCAAGGCGATGAGTATGACCGCTGCCTTGATCAAGAGCCGCCATGGCGTAGCCTTGACGACGGCAACGTTATCCAGTACTGGATTGCGATGCGCTCAAAATACCCGTGTTTAAGCCAGTTTGCAATCGACTTACTGACTATCCCAGCCTCAAGCTGTGAGTGCGAGCGGCTCTTTAGTGAGCTTGGTGATCTACTTGAGCCAAAACGACGCGCGATTGGCAGTGAGTTGCTTGCGGCTCTACAGCTTATATGGGCATGGACTCGGGCTGGCTACACTACTATAAAAGGAATTGAAACTCACAGCGGCGACAGCGACAGCAGCGGCGGTAGCAGCAGCAGCGAGAGCTTTACAGACGACTCACTGGTGCGAGAGTACGATATATGCAACTGAACAGACTCATTAGAGATCGTAACTCTGGAGGAATAGCTACACTACCAAAATCTAAAATTTCTGACAATCTCAACTGCCTCACGACACCTCAATCTGCAATCAAGACAATCCGTAGGGCTGCTCTCGCCCAATCAAGTCAAGAAATCGATCTCAGATTGTCTTGACTTGATTGTTGCGGAGTCTGGTAAGTTGTACTCTCTTTCCTGATCAGGAGCCGGGACTACAATAACGTATTACGACGCTGCTAAGTAACGCTCTAGCCCTAAGACATCTCGCTAGGTCCTCAGCCTTTGCCGACTCCTCTTCCCTTCATAGGCTATCAGCCGACGTTGGAGCGTCTGCTCATAGCTACAGAGCCTCCCTGCCCAGATCGAGCAACACTCTCGTACTCGATTTGCATCTCCTGAAGCTGGACAATCCATGCTCAGAGAGCTTGTCGTTACAGCACAAGCACAATGGGAAATTTCAAGTACCAGCGACGAGCGCGTGGGAGCGACGCCGGACATGACCACTGTACCAGCACTACATCGTAACGTGGTATGATCAGATTCGAGCCTGATCGTACATGTTTTGCTTGTTTATCACGTTGTCACGCCTGTCTTGTACAGCAGCATCCAAACGCAGGCTGAGGTTATGAGATGTCCTACAATAAATCCACTCTTACGTGTCCGCCGATTATCGGTGCAACGCTAACAATGATCCATCGTCAGGTCCAATTGATTTGTCCTCCTCTGTGTCTCGATCACGTCAACACGGCTATCTGTAGGCTCGAAGTCTGCTTTCATCATAGACGAGACTCAGATGAAGTTACAAGTATAGTTTGCGACTCACTTCCTGCGGGACCACCGGGAGGGACTCGTGAATCCCAGCTGAGAGCGCGTGATGTAAGCGCGTATCATGCAAATGGATGCGGTTGATTGAGAATCGAGATGACGATGGAAAGTGACTCAAAATGGTGGTTGCTCACTCTGTTGGTGTCAGATATGAGCAAGGCTGGCCGCATCACAGGCTCAGCTGGAATGGAACTGCATGGAATGGACCGCGCGGCTGGTCGCACAAGGGCGGGGGACAAAAGCCACCTGTTCATAGATCAGACAAGACGAGGACAATCAATCACTTCAATGATCAACATTATTAAGAACATTTTTAATCTGACAGTTGGTTTGGGTAGGTTGTCTGGTTTCGTATATCTCATGTATTATCAATGCGATATTCTTGATAGAGCATCTGAGTGTCTCGACTATGCTGGTATTTGAATGTCTATTATGGTCAGAGCGATCACGGGTTGTCATGTTACATAGACATGGTCTGTGAAATCGCTTCTGTAACGGAACGACCTCGGGAGGCGCGAATGAGCACAGGCCACATCTTGACAAGACGTCATGTCTTCCCTTCCATAGACACATGTCTGACAACATCACGAACAACTTTGATTACCACGGCTTATTATGGTGTATTTAGTCTCCAGTACTGCACACATCTCATTTGTCTCAGACGCATGTATTCGTCATACCTCCTCGTGACTTCTTCACAAATCCACCCAACTTCGCCTGAACATGTCCAGCCCTAGCCCTTGAAGGTGCCGTCGTTGTTGTACTTACCGGGGAAGTCCTCGCTGGGGAAGAGCTTCTCGCGGAGGTTCTGGACGCCATGGCTGCCGAGACCAGTGGCGAAGGACATCTCCACAATCAGCGCCCAGTGAGGGGTGCATTTCTGCCATTTGTTAGAAATCGCTCCTTTCAGGTACGAGTGTGTTGAAATTACCCCACTTGACGTGCAGGCAGTCCTAGTAGTCCTTGCCACAACTCTCATAGTTCGCAATGATGGGTCGCTGATAGCTGCGACACCAACGGAAGTGCTCCTTGCGGAAACATTCCAAAGAGAAGGTCTCTCGATGAAAGTGATAGCTAAAGAACAGCGTTACAAGGAGATCCCAAAGATTTATCAATGTGTAATCACCAGGTGCGGTTGTCACCGGCCGCCTTGCACTGGCGCTTCTTCTCGATGAGCTCGATGGCGAAGGGAAGGAAACCCGCGTTCTCTCCGCTGCCGACGCCCCTGGACATGTTCTGTGGCGCTGATGAGGGCTGGCTCTGCTGTCCGGCATAGGCGCCGCGACGAGGAAGGGGGATCAGACCGTGGCCTTGATTGAGGACGGCGGAACCTCGACCACGGGGAGCACGAGCAGCGGCGGGCTGACCACTAAGTCGGGTGACAGTATTCTCTAGGACTCTCATGCGATTCCGCAGAGAGGTCAGGTGCTGCTCCTGGGTGTTGCAGCGGTCGTTGACCTCGGCCCTGACAGCCGCGACCTTGGTGCTGAGCTCTGCCATCGCGCTAGAGAGCTGGTCGATCTTGGTCCATGAGGTCAAAGTCGTGGTTGACAGCCGCGTTTGACAGTCTCGGTTGATGGAACAGTCAGGTCAAAATGTGTTGCGCATTCGGTGGGGTGGTTCTTATCGTCAAAGGCTGGGTCGGTGGCTAACCAATTTGAGTGCGAGCGGCCGCGAGTGTAAGGGATATTCACGGCCATTTAATGTCAGAGACTTCCCAAGAGACCGCGGCTGCCTTATCTTTGGTGGTGACTATCGACAGACTGACCGAGACCAAGTTTTAAAAGATCTCGCCGGAGACAGCAGGCATTACGAGTCAATACCAGGTGTCAGCCTGGCACCTCAGTTCACACGGTACACTGTGAACTGTATCTCACGTGACTCTGTTAGTCACTTGATTACTCATCTGGTTGTGTATATAATCGCTCTCTCTCGCTCTCTCAATACAAGAACCTTCTTCCTCCTTCATATCTACACTGTGCTTCCACACCCAACACCAGGCACAGATATTACTGTCACAAGAAGCAATGGGACAAGATGGTAGGGTGTCAGGACGCATGCAGGCGCATCAATTCTCGCTATCGAGAGAAACTACATGAACCCTCGTTGGCAGCAAAATGCGCAGGGAAGAGGAGGAGAAAGCAGAAAAAAATCACAAAAAACACCAACGCCAGCCCCATGGTATCGAACTCCTCCAGCCAAGGCGAATTGCTGAGCGTCGCAACGGCGTTCCGCGCCTGCTCTCGAGTGGCATACTCCACGATACTGCCGCCCCAGCGCGAAAGACTGTCTACTTGGTCAGCGATAGCTCGCGTTAGAGAACATTTCATGGTCACTTACCAAAGCTGCTCACATCTTAAGCATGTGTCGAGTCCTCGCAAAGTCGCCATTCAGGAACTCCAGGCGACCTGCAATGTCGGCCTTGATGGCCTTGTTCCTGACGGCCTTGAGCTCTGCCACCGAGCTGGCCACGATCATGACCTTGCTGTGGGCGAACCCAACATGGCAGGTCGTTGCCGGGGCCATATTGGGCTCTTCAGCCTTCTTGGCCATCTCGTGGAGGAATACCAGGAGTTCTCGGTAGTGCTCTTCCGCACGCCGCATGACGACGTACGGGCGGCGGGATGGCTGACCGCGCAGCCACGGCACAAGAACCGGGATCACGGGGTTGGGGCGGGGGTCGCTGGGGTTCGACATTGTTGTCGAAAGAGGTCTTGGGTCGTGGTGGTGATGGCTAGCGAAGCCCGGAGTTGTGTGAGAGTGTGATGAGCTTGAAGAGTTCAAGGCAGATGGTACGAAGCGGCTCTTATATACACTGATCAGAAACAGCTTCACCCTGACTTCGACAGCAAGTGAGAGTCCAGTCATCAACCACAGAAACTGTCTTGGCGAGCTTTCGTCTGGACCTACCGCACGGCCAACGCACGGTCAACTTCGCCACATATTCTGGTCACCCACCCTACACAGCTACACTTACGGGATCACGTGAGCACTAGCGGGCCAAGCCTTTTCTGTCCTTATAAGCTTCGCCCTCCCCGTCAATCTGACCTTCTCTTTCCATGCAAGAGGGCAAACAGGCCACCCAATGATCTTGCTGGTCCAATCAGTTTTGGTCATTCATCAGCCTGCTTGAATTGAGCAAAAGTCCACACTACAGCCATGTAGCTTCATACACATAGCTAGATGCTAAATGTGTCGACTACATTTCCGGTATCAATCCATCCTCATTACTATCTCACTACAGTTTCTTTTGTTTGCCTTGCTTGTCCTATGCCATTGTGACCTTTCGGTGAAGCACGTGAATCTTGTCTACTTTGCAATTTGTCACTGTGCCTTCGTGCCGCGTGAGTTTGTGCTTTTTGAAGCGTTTGACCCTGCTTGTTCCCCGGATAGCATGTATTGATTATGAACGGCCGCGACAGACCTGCTGTTCGCCGTCGCGTTTCCCTTGTTTGTGTCTAGACTGGTGTGAAGCCATGGTAGCGGATCATTTCAGCTCCGACACTGTCATTTCCAAAGATGACCGCTATTCTGACAAAGTTTGTAAGCGCTGCATGGTGTTCATGTTGGATCTGATCCTGCAAGAGTACCAGTACAGTAAATTCGATCATGGTGTACGCATACCAAAGTATCGCAACGCCATCAACCAGTTTCTCAACTTGTGCGCGTCTTGCCCAACGGCTGCGCGTAACGAGCCGGCTCACGAGGATGTCAACAGAGCTCGGCACGTCGACTTGAAGGTGAGCGCACCTCGAGGACCGTAGGGACAGCCAGACATACCGGCGGCGAGACTGAAGGCCAGTCGGTCCCATTTTCTCCGGTCGCGCCTAAGGTTCTCACATGTCACGATTGAGACCAAAGTCCCTCTTCTTTCTCTGGCTGCTTCTGACTACTTCAAAGCTTACACGCAGTAGCTATTTTCGTTCATGAAGGATGAGGCAATGAGCCCACCCCTAGTCATCGAGCTCCAGAGACATCAATAGCGGATACATTGGGGGGAGACCCGAAGCCGTCCTGCAGCACGGAGGTAGACCTACAGATCGCATAGCTTACTTACCGCTCTCAACTGGGCGACAAGGGTTTTCGCACTCAAGTTTGGCCCTGGGCCAACTTTGGCTTCACTTTCGATGAAGGCGTACCAGCGAACCGTGACAAGTAGCTCACCCCAGTTCTCGTTGTATGTGCAAAGACACACTTTACTAACATGAAAAGGGCGGATAGCTGTGCAGCAAACAACGGATGTAGCTCTCCCCTGCGCGAGGAATTTCGTGCATGCTGTTGATCGGCATCAGCGTTTGATCAACCCCCCGCAGCACGCCTCTCAAAGCCCATGGCCGATTGACTCCAACCAACCTAATCCGCCAGTTTCTAAGTCCATTTGCGTCCAACAGCACCAATGCCATTTCCGTCACTTGAACTTGGTGCATCAGTGGCGCGCCCACAGGCCACTCCCACTCCGGCAATCTCTGCTGGTTCTACGAGATCTGTTCCTAAATCTGAACTGCAAACTGTGCGACATGCTCAAGTCATAGCTGCGACCGACCCATAAGATGCGCGACGGCGTCGGGATCAATATGCCCAAGCCCTGTCATGTTTGGCGCTCATGTCGCACTCAAGACCTAGTTCCAACCAATCGGATCCTTTCCCCGCGCAGAACGCCATGGCACAACCACTACCTGAGAACAGACTGAAGATTTCAGCGACCGGAGATGGAATGATAATCAGAAGTACATTTGTCACGTTGGATGCTGGAGCCAGTCCACCCACAAACACCACCGGTTCTTTGACGGCCAATGATCACTTTGCCTGATCTCCTACACCCTCCCATGACCTCACCGCGTCTTCTAACCCAGTAGATCGTCAGTGATCCATACAAGCTGAGCGCAAACGCGTTGACTCTAAGCAACCTCAGTCAGAGGGTTCCAAGCGTTATCAGGATGGAACTCCGATGTAAAACTGCTAGCCATATTCAGGATCTACCCATCGCTCTTCCAATCTCCAATTATCTCTCGTCGTTGTGATAGCTACTGCAGCGGGGTTACGGTCGTGAACTGTTTGATGTAGAGTATGCGTGATTCATGGTAGGGCGGATCGAAGGTCTGGGAATGAGTGAATACTTCATAGCCAGTCTGCCTTTTCGGGAGACGTTGTATCACATCAAAGCTTTGCCACGCGCAATCATTACTTGATTGTAATCAACCTCGTGTGATGTAACGCAATCACAATTTAGTTGCCTCAGTGGGTCAGTCGAATTACTCTGTTTCTTGGAGACTTTCGCCGCCTTCGCGTCAGAAGTCACAGAGCTCATGAGACAGACACGCCGCCCTATCTGAAGTTCGGGTAATGACACGGAGCCTCAGTCACAGCTGGACCTGTCATTCAGGGATGCTGATTCCCGTTTCAATATGAAGTCTACGCTGTTTCAGAGTATTGAGGGGTGCTGAGGATACTCCTTCGCACGCGGCTGTCCTCTAGAGGTTCTTACGATTGCTTTTCTGACAGATGTGGACTAGCGCGGCGCCATAAAATATGAGTAACCTCCTCTCCTCCCGCTCCGCTCCCAGCTCCCACATCCCACCATCATGCTTTTACCGAAGAATACACATATCCGACCGCCTCCACCATGTTGAATGTGAGTTCATATTGAAGAAGACATTGCGTGTACCTCACTGACACGCATGTAGCAAATCACAAGACATATCCGATCAGAGGCCAGTCCTCAACGACTGGGCGAATGAAACTTCCAATACCGCGACCCCAAAGCCATCAAGCCAGACGCTAGTGTCAAGAAGTGCACTCGAGGCAATTTTCAACGTTAGTCGGCTCACCTCAGGCACTCCCCCAACTCTGCTAACGTGCACAGACTTGCCGACCTTTTTAGCCCTGCTGCTCGCATGTCAGCGCATTTTGCGCCGGGTGTGAGATTCAATTTTTCGCCGTGACCCATCACCATCGCTGATTGATACCACAGGGACTTTGTATAGAGACTTCAGCCGCCCGTCGCGCAGGGTTTGGAACTCCTAATTGTAGCCGAAAGACACCAGATCCCTGCGCGACATGTGGCAGCGCTGCCATCATCTTCCACAAGCATGATGTTGGTAGCGCTGCCATCATATTCAACGAGCATGATTCTCTGGACTGGGCGTGCTTGGAAGGCACATGGGATGTGTCATTGGAAACGTACGTACATCATGCGCGGTGGAGCTTGGGTAAACTTGCGATCATTGCGGATATTGCCTTGGAGGTATACGCGGTCCTTTCAGAGATCTCATACACTGGAGTTCATGTGCGGAGTCTCTTCCCGTCTACTCATGATACTCGAAAATCGACGTCCAGTCTCCCTCCCAGATCTGCTCGCTTTGCTCTCCTTCCTCATCCCCGATCACCTCATTTTCATCGTCGTCTATGTCGACTTCGCACTCTGTTTCACTAGAGGATTCGACTGCCGGACGCAGGAGACTACGATACCGATGGCCTCGTGCCCAACGAACTGTTCTCTGCCAAACCCTTTCTCGGCCCTCAAGCCTAACGAGACTTTCTCGCGGAAGAAAGTTGGTGATTTCACGAACAAGTCACCCCAAAGGTTATGTAATTACATGCTTGATCTCCGCCTTCTTAGCAGCTGCCTCCCCCTTCTTTTTCTGCTTGGCCTCTGCGCCCAGAACAGTCTCAAAATTTGCCTTGTGGGAAGACTTGAATGGGTTGCCCAGCTTAAAGCGCCGAAGTACAGCGTCATTCTGATGTTGCTGCTATTGCTGCGAGGTGACTGTGGTGGGATTTGGTAGAGGCGGTTTGATGTGAGTTTGCCGAAGAGTAAAAGACAGCCGACGCCGAAGCGTCTTCAACCAATATCACAAGAGCCACGCTAGACTCTCACCTTGTCTTCTGCTCTAAAAGTGTGACTGGATCAGCATGCTGGCGACTTAGCTGCAACTCCTACCGTTTGCTCGAATTCACTGCGGAATACAAGACTACTTCCTTCCGCGCGGTCCATTTCTTAACCGGCAGCACGTCATACTCCAAAAGCGAGTGAGAGACTGTTTGTTCGTACCGCGGGATCTTATCAGTCAGGGTCACGCGGCTTACAGCTTAGCTCCCGCAAGATATATGAAAGACTTTTCGACGAGCTTCTCGGACTTTCCTTGAGTACCAACCCACAAATCCTCGACTGGAGTTGCCCTATCCTCTTTCCTGTTTCTCCGACGCCCCCGCATCGCCTCGCGATGTCCCCCTCTTCCTCTCCTCAGACCTCTGCCTCGGGCAAGTCTTCACCATCGCCTGAGCCAGAGCCAACTCCTCGTCAAGAGCCGCGCGTATACCACCGCGGCCCCCCCTCCGGCTTTGGAGATCGCCTTGCGTCTGCGCGAGGCCTACCTCCAAGTGCAGCCCCGCCTCCCCCTCCCCCTCGCACCACCATGCCTGCTGTCGGTGCCGGCTTCTCTGTCCTCCCCCCTGGCTTCTCTCAGCCTGGCGGCGACATGGCGTCCAAGTACGCCCCAAGGATCGGCCTCGTCAAGGGGTCGTACATCAGCCCCTTCGACAGTGGCGGCAAGACACCAGGCAACCAGCGCCTGCAAGCCAGCTCCACCGCCATTGCGGAGTTTGAGGCCATGTATGGCCCAGGATCACGTGCTGCCGACGAAGACGCGCAGTCTGAGGGAAGTGTCAACTCCAATGGCACTGTCTTCCACAAGCCTGCTGCCGGCCCCACCATCTCCTTCGGCCAGATGTCTCCCGTGGCCGTTCGCGACAACGACAAGGATCGCGCTGCTTCCGTCGCTGCCAAGAAGGTTCCCGCGAGACCATCAGAGGGCGCGATTCCTCGCCAGCTCTTCCTCGGACCGCTCCAACTGGTTCGCAAAGCCTGTGCCGACAACATCACCTCGAACGAGGGTCTCAAGCTGCTCGGCGAGTGGCTGCAGGAGAAGATGCCGCAGGCCTTCGAGACCGTCGTGGACTCCGACGAGGTCATCCCAGAGGTCATCATTAGCGTCTCAATCCCGATGACGCAAGAAAACTGGCAAAACTACAACGAGGTCCTGCCCCACTTCAAGGACGCCCTCGACATGCACAACGCTCTCACTTGCGGCAGTGACGAGTTCGACCAGGTGACCAAGACGCACGTTGAGATCGCAGGCATCGGCACATATCAGCACAAAGAGCCTCAGCTCACGCAGTCTCTGCTGGTGATCCCCAACCTCAATCTGGAAGAGGTGCTTGCCGGCATGGTGAAGCGCGAGCAGCTTGGTCGCCCTTGGGATTGGGGTCGCTCTACCTATCGCCCAGAGCTTCTCCCCGAAGAGCTTGGAGGAGAGCTGAAGGGATATCCTGAGGAGGGCTAGGGTCGTCTCAAGAGCTTCAGTGTGGTGGAATAGACTATCTTGGTCGTAGCGCGGAGCTTTTCGGCGCATCTAGGCAGATCTAGGGTTGCCAAACGGCTCCTCGTAGATACCAAATGGACACATGATACACGAGGATGACATCTTGTAATGCAGTGACTTGAATCTTAATAACTGATCATTCTGTGACTAAACTGGGAAGGTTGCGCATATATAGAATCGTCCTATGACCTTAAATTTAAAGCATGCAATGTGTATGGAATGCTATAGCCCCACCTTATTCTGCTCTTGCTTCAACTTGGAAAGTTCTGTGTGCCTAGTTCCTAGACTTTGATCGATGGCGACTAATACTTCTACATTAGCTAAGAGTTCTACCCCGACTGTATGTATACCAGGCATCTCAGCTATCTTTCATCAAAAGACTCTAGAGTTGGTAGTGTAGTGGTAACACGCTTCAGCTTTGCTGAAGTAAGCCGAGTTCGAATCTTGGGCAGCTCATCCTAGCTGCTTGGTACTGAGGCCGACGGTCTCGAGAATCAAGCAGCTAGTGCTTTTTGCTTTTTCTGCAACCTTAAGCCGAAGTGTGGTCTGAAGGAAAGCTCGAGACAGATACTGTCGTTGCAAACGGCAGCCTTATCTCGCAGTCACCTTCGTTTCCTGAGCAACAATACCTCACCTTACCTGCGCACTGCGACATGACCACCGGCATGACTGAGCACAGATCACGTACTTCCGGAGCAAGAGAGCCGGCCGCCGTAGCGTGCTGCCTCTCCGAATATATAAACTGCCCCTCGCCCGCTTCGGTCTCCCTTTTTTCTCTATCCCACTCGAACCTCTCCCCACCGGAACCACCTCCCCGCCGGCCTCAGTGCCATGCAGCTAGGAACAAGTATCCTCCGAAAGAGTCAGCCACCACAAGACCATCCGGACGTGCTATCTGGTGGTCTTGTGGTGGTTGGCTCTTAGGAGATGGTCGGGTAGGTCGGTGTACGGCAATCTACACCGACCTACTCATGGCCATATACTGCAGCGAGATTTGCCGGACCAGGAATCTGTTCCAACGTAACACTCACTGCGAGAGTCTACTACAAAGCCTTGTGGAGCGCCATGGAGAGATGCTGAGGGAGATGTTCTATGTTCACGCCATTCAGCGCCCGATGTAAGTTCCCACTGCAGCGTTATCTCTTCTTCTTCCATGAATGACTTGCCGACAGCTGGCCTCGGCACCACGAAGCCTTCCGGACTGGGTTACACGCGACTATCAAGCTCTACTCGACGAGCCCGCATCTCTGCCGCTCATCACTGGCATGTATTCTCACTCCTTTCTCATAGTCTCTTACTAATACACTGCAGCTTGGACTTATTGCTGGGTGTGGAACTGGAAAATTGTATGTTGGCTGTGTCGATTGGTGTGGGACTGGAAAATTGTACTGCGCTGTCGTCTTCTCTTCGCGACACAACATCAATGCATCATCGCTTTACCTCACAAACTCTTCGTGCCTCTTCTCGTGTCATGTTATACTCAATCTGCCTGTCTTGTAATAAGAGACTGTACCGCTGTTGTAATAGTCTAAGGCTTGTTCATGCTCCACGGTCTTCATCGAATGCGTAGTGACTTGCCCACACACTGGCCTACGTGGCTGCATGTTGAAGTTTTCCAAGAGGAACGATACACGATGAGTGCTGTGGTGACTGCTGGTACGGTCTCTCTCCTCTTCCTCAAAAATTGATGGGAGTGTGCCCGGTGAAATTGAGAGCGAATTGCCCATAACAACCTACCTGCAAGATCCAATACCCAGCTTCCACACGAAACCAAGACATGAGCTGGTCGTATTTGCATGGAAAACTGGTCGTGAGGATACAAAAGCTATGGAAAAGGTGCTGTGCTGCTAGAGCAACGGTTAAGTGATTCTTTGGAAGCCTCTCAGCACGACCCTGTGACACAGAACACTTCTTTACTAGAATGCTCCCGAATCATCGTCACCAGGAAATCATCACTGATGGCGTATTCAGAGTTGTTCATTCTATTAATGCTGCTGAGGTAGCTCGCCTCAACCCTGTGAGTAAGGTGGGATACTCTACTGGCGGCCGCCTTCATCCTCCAGAAACGAAAATTGTCAACGCTAGCAATGAAGCGGCTGAAGATTCATCGATCATGCTCATATGCGTCAGCGCTATTGTAGAATCACAGTGTCGCAATGGCCATATGATGAGCTAAGCAGTTAGGCTAGTTCCGCTTGCGCGGCACGGCTCTTGGTAGCCTGCAAAGACAGCGATGACTGTAGACATGTGACTGAATGTTGGCATGGCCATTCGCTCATAGACAAGCTTGCCTAAGCTTGTTCAATGTTATCACACTTATTCTTTGATGTTCGTAGAGGTCCGCACATTGCGACTATCAACATCAAACCCCGCCAACTCCGATCTTGAACTCGAACCTTTTCCTCAACACCGACGACCGCCCACCACCCTGAAATTCGTAAACGTCCCCCCGAGCCAAGATCTCGATCATACGATACACAAGTGAAGTGGGAAAGGTCAGCAATTCGCTGGATCAGAATACACACACATAACTTGGACATGGAGTAACCAGGGAAAGGCTCATCTTCGGGCTTGGAGCGGCTGATGAAAAAACTTTGGAGGATACAATGGACACACAGAGAAGCGGGAATGAGGTCAGCGTCGCAAGACACTGGATCAGATTGCTGAAAGAGGTGGAGGAATTGGCCGCCGCAAACCTCGCCCTCCTTCGTATCGTCGAGCGGATCTCCGCAACGCTGCCATCGGGCCCCCTCCTCTTTGATCACACCGAGTGACTCGCAATATTGATGAAAGGGCATTTACAATGAGCGGCTTTACTGTGCGGCACCAGCGTCGGCTCTGCTCCCTGTGGGGCGCAGATGTCAACTCCAGCTGAGTCTCTTACTTCTTGCATGACCACTGACCCTGGCGGCGCGCTCGGGACAGCTGGCGGAGCAGCAGTGCGCCGCGAAGTTCATGAGTACTTAGCAGCAGTCTCAAGACCTTTGCTTTGAGTCTGCCAATGAACTCAACGCGCCGTTGTCGTGGACAACACAACAGATACTCTCACCGCATTTGGCGGAACACTGGTTGCTTGCTTTCACAGAACGCCGAATCAAGCGTTGCGCAACTCAGCAGTATTACCTTTCCCTACTCAGGATGTACTGCGATAGCGGGAATGAAAGTCGGTACTTACCCCAGACCTTGAGACCACGGAAGAAGTCAAGGTCAGCCCAACGATACACTAAAACAGGATTGTCAGCAATCTTTGTTGATAACGCTGTATCAGAACAGCTGTGCCGCGCCGACTTTGCGCACTAGACTCGAGTTCAGCCTCGAGTCTCAACTTCATGGAATCAGCCCCGCAGTCTCAGGAAGGTGAGACGAGTCAGCAGTGAACATCCTCGAATGATCCCAAGGTATGCCACACGCCACACTGACTGTGAAATCATGGTTTAAAGGGCGAAGAGGGATAACGCGCGAACTGAACAACATCCCGTCACTCCAACCGACCGGAGAACCTTTTGCGCGGTATTCGATCGACTTGCGAACTCGGTCTCCGGACCCGTCAACCACCCCTTCTCTAAGAAGGAGACACGGATGGTGGGACTGGGAGATGCTAGGTGTCGCCGCTTGCGGGATACGCGTATGGCCAAACCTATCCCTCTCGGGCTCGGAAGATGCGACACGGCGACAGAGGATAACGGAGGCTCATCTCAACTGCACGCACTTCGCGCTGCTTGATTTGCGCAACGAAACCCCCGCTCAGCCTTGAGGCTTGAGACTCATGGACGACAACTCAGAGCCAGAATGCCTAACCGACACTGCCACAAAGGAACAGCGGCAAGGGCGACCAGGAGACCACGAGTCATGGCTGTGGAGGCAGAAGAAATACGCGTCAATAAAGGACAGTCTTTTCGGGTCTTTGTAAGATACAATTTCGCTTGCGCAGTGAGAAGTACGTTCACATACTTTGCCGGTTGGCGCATGAGCGACACTGACACGCCCAAAGGTTTCACGGCCTCTAGCGAAACTCTCAAAACGTAAGCCCTGACGACAGGCCCCAACGGATCGAACATACAAACATCGACCTCGGATACGGTCGTGATGTCAAGGAGCAGGACGCCATGGCAATGTCCACCAACATGGCGTGTGTCATGAGCTCAGATTGAGCCTGCGCCCCGACCCCACGTCTCTTAATTACCAAGCCTGACACCAGGACAAGAGATTGAGAAGAGCTTGGTGACCTTATGGGAGGAAGTCACAGTGACAAACCGCCAAATCACAACTCTGAGATACGTCTTGTTCAGTCTCTTCGTCGACCGGATGGAGCTAGGCCGCTGCTGGGCCTGCGCAAGGTTTGGACCCATCGCAACCTCGGAAATATTGCCTTGATCTGAAGAGCTGTGGCGCTTCCGAAGAGCAATACCCAAATTCGAAACTTCCATGTCTCTACTCCGAGCGAAGTTGTCTGCATGGCACAACTATGGGCGACGAAGGATATCTGCAGCAGACATACCACAAAAACCGCAGGACTTTGAATCCCATTGCGACGAGGCTATTTCTGAGCGGTTGGACATGTGGAGTGTAGCTTGGCCGTACCAGAGTCGCTGATGATGGGAATTGAAGGATGGCTCACTTCCGACTTTGCCAAAACATCTCTTTCCTCTGCGCTGAGCACTCGGTACGGAGCTTGCCGGTGATATACATCGACGTGTACATCGAACATGACCGCTGAGGACGTCTCTTCGCTTTGGATCCCAAGACAGGGCTCATGACTCCTTCAGCACATTCGCCGTCCCACATTGGGAATACCCGAACAGCGAAACCAACTCCATCAAGCTTGGCCCAATGATGGTAGGCAAAGTTGAGTACAACTTCATGATCCATCAAAAACCCAACTTTTTGGGAACAGTCTCTTCGAAGCTTTAATCCCAGCCGCCTGCGAGCGGCATGGCGCATCTTCCGGGCTACTGGTTCAAGGACATCCAAGACCGTACACAGCGGATAACAAAACAAGCGCCCATGACACATCTCCAGCGTTCTCATACTGGTTCAGACTCAAGCTGGCACGCAAAGTTTGCGTATACAGCAATGCTATACGACATCTGGGTCGTGTTGTCGAGCCTTGACTGTGGCAACTTCCAACCTGAGTTCTCTCATAACAAACTTTGGAACTGGAGAACGCATCCTGGAACGCAACTACGTGGCATCGCCTACATGCCATCTCTTGGCCCACGGTGTTGTGGTACTCTCCAACGATGAGTGTTTCTTGGCGCCATGCCTGACACACCAAGATGGCTAGGCGGATGCGATCCAGGATCTGAACTACCGACAGTGATCTGGCATCGTCGAGACGGCTTCAATCTCGCCAGTTCGGAAAGATCCGCCACTGGAGACGGTACGACTGTCGCCACGCGGTACCGTCACCCCAGAGAATTTGCCCGGCCACAACATGGAAAACAGCAACCCTCAAACCTTGAGAACTTGTCGGGCTACAGCATGGACAAGAACACTTGCGTGGCTTATCAGCCAGCCAACTCATATACATCGAGCAAGCTCCATAGCTTTGCGAAACGACAACATTGTCAGTCACTCATTGGTGAACGACTACGTTTTTTTATGTCGAGCTCACGAACCTATCCTCTCAACGTGGACTTCGGCAGCGACCTGGTGCAAAGACCGATCTCAGGCCAGATACAGGTTGAACTTCTTTCTCTTCAACTCATGATGGTTCTTGAACGCCCTCCATACCAGAGAGATGAAGTGTCTCGGCGTACATACTGTTTTCGATAACGATGAGAACGGTCCTGGCAAAGCAGGCGATGAAGTGGCGGGAACTCAAACGACCGCCGCGACGCCGCTTCTCCGCCATCACGACGGGCGACTGCGATCGAAACAGGTGATGCGTGGACCAGCCATAGGCTCTTGATAGCCTTGTGTCGACTGAATTGTCTTCTGAACAATGCGATTCATCGGGGAGGGCAGTGTCACACACTCGACTGACCCATTATCCTCACAAGATGGATATCGGCAGCGACCTGCTGTGCGTCTGATTTCGGCCCATAACCACATCGGAATGCGTCTTCTTCAACTCAGGGCCGTCTCTGAAACGTCCTCAATACCAGAGAGAAGACATGGTCTGGTGTCTATGCCGTTGCCGAGAACGGCAGCGAGGCGGGAAAGTGGCAACCAACGTCTTGCTGACTGCTTCCCATCCCGGACGGCTGCATCGAGGTCTTAACCAAACACAGACTTTATATCGACTTGCATAAACCGATCCGTCTCTTGGGCCATGTCCAATACTGGATTGGCCCTGTCATGGCACTGGATCCAACTACCGATGACGAAGCGCCGACAGCATTCAGGTTAGTGTTCTTGTCTACTAACCGAATTGCGAAACCACTCGGTCGTCTCCAGAGTCGCTGGTAATAACCACCTCGACTGCGAGAAGGTGTGTACGACACGTTCAGAGCATAGACTTGATGATGTGTAAATTGCATGTCGCAGCAGCAGCAGTTTCGTATACTGGAATATCCAACATGGATGACAGACATGCTCGTTGCTGATTTACTAAGGGCCGACCATGGGGCGAACAGCCTCTCGAGCGACAGGATATGTTGGCAACCCCAAAGACGGGTATCGTGTACGATCCCTACGAACCCGAGTTGCCACAAAGTCATCTCTGGACACGTGTTGTCGCCCGAAGATGTCTCATCAGTCAAAAGAAAGCACTCTCGGGCAGAGAAAATCCGGATGCAACTGTCGCAGAAAAGCCCATGTGTATCCAAACTCTCACTACCCAAACGTAGTTTTCCAAACCGCAAGAGCATGTTACCAAAATCGATTTTGCTTCGAACTTGCTGGCATTCGCGAAGTTTCCGACTGTGAGCTCGATGCAGGCACCGGAGTCTCGGTGCAGAACAAACTTTGTCGACGACGGATGACAAATGAATGCGATGTTGAAAGTAGCGTTAGGATAATTCGAGAACTTCCAGAAGCTGCCAGACTGCCGACGACGGGATTATCATGTTGTTGGCTGGTGATCGATCCGCTGAGCACCTTAACACGCTCAACTTCGGACACCGACTAGTCACCACACTAGAAGTGGTGTTCGAGAGGACCACTCCACCACACTTTTCTCGGCCTCCGGAAGATGAAGGTAGCATCCTGCGGGCGACGACAGGGAATGGGAAGACAGGACGGTGCCATGTTATGTTGTACTTTTCGCTGCGTCCTGTTGAGCCGAGCGGCACTTGCAGGCGTGGCGATGTCGCAATTAGATCAATCGTCAAGGATTGTCGCGGAGACCTCCGCGAAGACGCCGCATGTCGATAGCGTGAGCGGCGTGTGAGGTCGTCGATAGCATTGGTGACTGAAGGCAGCAGCGCCCGTGTTCCACGACGCACAGGCATCTCGAGTAACGATAGTGACGTCCAAGTTGAAGACGCCGGTCCATGCGTGCGATCGTGTGCGACCGGAATACCAACGGCGCTGATGCGAGAACTCCGAAGTGGTCCTACAGGAATGTGGAAAGCCCAAAGAGGTGGGAAAGAAGAAAAATGTACGGGGGATGTGCATGAATACTCGAACCTCCATTGGAGTTTGGCCAAAGGTGATAGTGGAAGAGGAGGGACGCGCGGAAGTCACCGAAGGTCGGTACGCTCCGCGACGCCGCAGAGACAAGGCAGAGGGATGAGAGAAGGGACGAGAACAAGTTACCGATACAAAATTGCCTTTGATGAGGCATGTCCTTGATATTTCTCCGATGGTGCTTGCATGGCCGTTAGCTGGAGTTGGCGTTCCGGCCAAGGACACCGAACTTACTAGATCGACATCGAATAGGTCCCATCAGCAAGCGCTCAGCATTGCTTTTCAAGTTGATGTTGCCTGCAGCGCCGTCAGTTGGAGTTCATGTCTCTGCCAGGGACACCAAACTTACCACATCGATATCGGAAGGAAACCACCAGCAAGCGCTTGGCATTGCTTTTTGGAGGCATGTATGATGCAAAACTACGAGATTAGTGCTGTCCTCCCAAGGCGACGATGAGCCGCGATTGGTGTTAGTTGAAGATTGAGGGTGTCGAACAAGTCGAATGATCAAAAGCTCGGAGTCGATGCCCCATGAGCTGAGTGCCTGGTAGCCAGGACCTTGTCGCATCCGACAACGTCAGAAGGGATGAAGAAGTATCGGCGCCTCATCGAGGACGACCGGTGTGCCGCGATCGAAAGTATGCGATGCATGGAGTGCGGGCAATGTCAGTGGACATGATTTCGGCGCCTCACCAAGGACGACCAATACCAATACCAATAATCGAAGAGCATCCAGCCGTACAGGATGTCGAAAGGTTCGTTACGATTCCGAAGCTCGCTTTGTTGCATGGGAAGAAGAGCTGTGGTCATGAAAGACCGAACGTATGTAGCGTTCAAAAGGCATCGCCAGCCAAAGCTGCCAGCACAGCTTGGGTGTGAGTTCTCAAACTCAATCATCTCACGACCTCCATCAACCCATCAGTGTTGCGATGACCCAACAGCCGACGTTTCATGGGGTTCAGACAGGGCAGCAGTCTACACGCGCCGCGCCAGACACAGATCTCAACATTGATGCGCACCAACACGCCAATGAGATCCCTATGGCCACTGACCTTTTCCTCTGCTGCTGTCGAAGCCAACCGGTACATACCTTGCTGAGGAAAGCCAAAGCAATAGTGAGGAATGTGTTGGAAGAGATATGATGATGAGAGTGAGAGAGCTCACGGAAGTATGATCTGAAGTTCGAAAGTCGACACGCAATGAGACGCAAGACCGTATGACGAGTGATGGGGTACGGGGCCGAAAGAGTTGGAATGTTGGAGTGCGTGCTGCGTAAAAGATGTTTTCTCAATCGACGTAAGAGATGGATTATAGTTCCCTTCTGGTGTCTACCAGACGTCTGGAGCGGCAGCTCAGTCCTCCATCATGCCACCCGTATGCTATACGATTCTGAAGATATCGCAGAGGGACCCGAGAGACACACTGGATTATGAACCACACCCCCATAAGACTGGCATCCACCAGGCCTAGGTATTGGCATGCCCCTAGACGGCAGAGCGTCGTGCTCATATTCGTCCATCGACATCCACTAGTGTACACTGCTGCCCTATTCGTATGACATACGGCTCCGAAGATCCCGCAGAGGTACCCGAAGAGGAGGCAACAGATTCCACCAACTTCCGTCTTTGGCTCTGGTTCTGCGAGGAGCCCGAGTGAACATGGACGCTTGGCAATGCGGGCTGAGAGTCATTGAGCAAGAGGGCGACAGCCACTCAATACTCATCTCGCGATATGGTATTCGATGTCGAGTGTGAGTAAGAAGAAACCTGAATGCAGCTATCGCATAAATGCCCATGTGCGTTCAGGCCCTCCCTTCCCAGGTCCAGCTCGAATGTGTTGGCCATATCTGCGACAAAGTATGCCGGGCCGTCAAGGTGTCCGCCGACGAGACATACGATGAGGAACATAGTGTATGGCATGCTCGCCGTCATACATTTGTGGTTCATCCTACCGCAGCTGTATTAAAGTGTGGTTCGTCGACGAGGTATCGTCCGAGTTGGCAGCGAGCCGATGTGCGGGGTACGACGTGGTGTTGCGCAAGTCCGTTGACATTGTGGCATTCGAGGAGTTGCGATTTACTTGAATGCTATCAGTCACGACTCAAAGTGCGAAGGCATGATGATCAAGACCTACATTGCGCAGCGTGAGCACCTGCAGCTCAGTCTGAGAGGCAGGTGCCGTCTCCATTTGGGGGAAGTTGTCGGGCGTGCTGCAGAAAGTCAAAGTCAGCAAATGGTCAATGGTTATGATGGTGTTGGCGACGAGATTGCCAAGTATACCTTGAGATGTTTGAAGCCTTTGCGGCACCGTTCAAAGCGCGCAAGGCTTGCTGTCGCCGCCGCTTTCGTGGTTGCGGAGGTCAAGGACGCCTGCGGTCCGGAGGTCAGCACGCGCTCGCCGTCAAGTCAATGGCTTTCAAGATGCAGGAGGTACTTACTTGAATGCCTGCGGTACTCATGCGCGCCTCCTTTGCGTGGTGTTGAGGGCAGGATGCCGCCCTTCGACGAAGCTGCAAAGCCGCCATCACGCCGGAGCTTGCGGCGGCGACGGCGATGCGAGGGGAGTCGGGAAACTCAGCACTGAGGATGCCATGGCCTTCATTCAGCTTCTCCTAAAGTATGAAGGCGCTGCAGGCAAATGTAGTGGCATGCGGTGAGGGCGACCTGCGGGAGTTGCGGAGAAGGAGGCACCACCGCACCGCCCAAAAGATGGGCTACGACTCCAGGAAGAGTGGAAAGTAGATGAGAAGAGTCTGCTCTACAAGATGAGCCTGATTTCAGAGTTCTACGATGTAATTTGGTGTCGTGGTGGTGGGGGGGAGGATGGTGGAGGGGCTTGGCCAAGGTGAAGATCGCGATAGTCTTTTGGTGTTGACTTATGCCAAAGACGAGATGGCCACCCTCGCAGCTTCATAACTCCACAACCACGAGTCCCATTACGACCGGAGTACGCGGGATAGAATCCTGAAATCAACAATAGCCAGCTCCCATATTTGCAGGAGTCCAGGACATGGTGTTGGTGGTGGCCGTGGTCCGGGCATCGCCGCACAGTAAGGTTTCGCCAGCCCGCAACTCCAAGCTACGGCGACCAGCCCCGCCAACTCTTGATGATGGCGGACTCCCGCAGCATGGCACCAGTCTCAGCAGCATCGAGGCACCTCCAGCAGCTACAAGCTCATCTCGAAACCTCCTGCACCGTCGTTCAAAGGCCCTCATCGGAGTCGTCACGCCCGAAAATCTCCATCGCTATGAACTCCTCCAACGTGTCCCTCACCGAGCTCCTCGCCGAACCTCTCCGGAGCCCGCAAAACCGCAGGTGCAACACAGACACCCTTGGGCAACTCCTGAGACAACGCAGCTTTCCGCAAAGGAGGCGCAAGAGCAGACGCCCCTAATTGACTTGGAATGCAGTTCGAGAGGAAGAACAGAAATGGAGCTGGCAGGACGAGAGGGAAATGCGACTACCTGCAGACACCACGGACTCCATGCTGTTTCAACGCGTCCAACAACGAGTACCTTGAGCTCCCATGTTGGGCGCACACAAACATGAACGAGTGCGTTTGACAGCAACATGGAGTTGAAGTACTGCACCCTGGGGGCACAGCAAATGACATGACAAAACATGATCAAATGCACGGCGGACACCCGGAACAACGCCATAACAAGCAGGCCACGGGCAAGAGCAAGCGCGCGCTGCGCAGTCGAGAAGTTCATAAGCATGCAAACTTAATACCGCGTAAGCAACGGGCTCAGCAAGTGACATTTGGCGAAGTCGACCTTTTGCGACATGGCAATCAAAGGCAATGACAGGAGTGCAGTATGCATGCTCCAGGAGCTCTGCGATTTAGGTGGGAAGGTAAGCCCATAGTCGTGTTGGATACTTGGTAGTTGAAGTCCTTGTAAGTGTGGGTACGCATGCGCTACATCTGTCGTCTGATATACATTTTTGACTTGCGCAGCGCCAGTATTGGTGCATCCAGGCTCGTAGAAACCCTACACGTCCTGGAAGTACCAACCTTTGCACCTTCCTAAGTCTTCTTCGTAGCCATGATAGTTTCCTGCTTACTGAAGTCGCGAGAGGAAGCTACGTCAACGCGGGCATCGGACTATTGAACCCCGGTTCAAAGTCAATATACCTTTTGGCACATGCCCAACTTAAATCTAAATCGAGAAGAACAACCGACACTATATTTTCTCCGAGCGCTAACGCTCCCCGCAAGTCGTTACGACATCCTTGCTAACCTAAATCAAGTCACCCTGTTTCGGGCCAGATGTAACTATAATCACGGCAACTAATTCTACTACCCGGGAATGGTTCCTATGGTGGCCAACCGCCCTGGCCGAGAGGTTGACTAGAGCAACTTTATCCACATAAGCTATGTTGACGAGGCATTTGACAGGGGCCGTGATTATGTTAAGACAACCTCCTGCGACTTATGCGATGGCTCTTCGCAAGCTTTCGCAATGCGGTCTCACTTCTTCGCAGCATTTGGCCTTCTCGCCACAGCCGTCAACGCAACACTTCAAATCGTCCCTGGAGCAACATGGACCGCAGTAAGTCTCGCAAATTAAGAAAAGCACAATCGCAATCTGACTGGTGTCGCAGACAAATACCGGACAGCACATTCAAGCTCATGGCGGTGGCATGCTGAAGGTTGGGGATAAGTGGTATTGGTGCGCGCATTCCATCCGACCGTATTGCCGACTTTCTAACTTGCTAACTTGCTCAGGGTGGGCGAAGACAAGACCAATGGGACGGCATTTGTCAACATCAACTGCTACTCATCCACTAACCTTGTTGAATGGAATTATGAAGGCGCTTTGCTGTCGCGCACGGCGTCTGGCGATACTGGTCCCGGGCGCGTCATCGAGCGACCGAAAGTCATGTTCAACAAGAAGACCAACAAATACGTATTATGGATGCACATCGACAGCTCTAACTATGGAGAAGCTAAAATTGGTGTTGCGACTGGCGACAGTGTCTGCGGAAAGTACACATACATTCGCAGCGAACGCCCGCTCGGGTTCGAAAGTCGCGACTCTGGTGTCTACGTCGATGATGATGGCAAAGGATACCTGCTGACCGAAGACGTGAGTTCGAGCTGCTGTAGACACTACGGGTGTAGCAGTAATGCTGATTGCTTCCAGCGCCAACACGGCCTCCGCATCAACGAGCTCTCTGATGATTACGTCACAATCACTCGCAACGTCCACACCTGGGCCGAGAAATACGAATCTCCTGCAGTCATCAAGAAGAATGGCGTCTATTTCATGTTCGCATCTCAACTGACCGGCTGGAACCCCAACGATAATTACTACTCTACTGCTACCTCCCTCAGCGGGCCGTGGTCTGGATGGAAGAAGTTCGCAGACTCTGGATCGAACACGTATGCCTCTCAAACGACATTCATTGTGCCCGTTGGCGATAACTTCATGTACATGGGCGATCGCTGGGTTAGCAACAATCTGATGCGGAGCACGTACATCTGGCTACCACTCAAGATCGATGGGACGACCGCGAGCATGAAGAATGCAGTGAACTGGGTCTTGAACCCGAGCACTGGTAGCATGAGCGCTGGGCCTGAGGAAAAGCAAGCTGAAGGCGAGTCCGGCACATTGTCGAACGGCGCGAAAGTACAGTCATGCTCAGGATGCTCGGGTGGAAATGCTGTTGGGTACATCGGAGGATCGACTGGGGGTGCAGTGGTATTGGCAAATGTGCAGAGTCCGTCGAACACGAGGACCACCTTGAGGATTAAGCATCTGAATGGGGATAACGGGCAGAGGGTGGCGGATGTCAGTGTCAATGGGAAGACGCAGAGAATGGCTTTCTTGCCGCACGGAGGAGGCGATCCAGGCTCGAGTGTGGTACACGCGGATCTGAAGCAGGGAAATAACGAGGTCAAGATCAGTATGCAGGGAAGTTGGGGACCTGACGTAGACAGGATCATGGTGCCGCAGTCGTAATTGATGAACAGGGTGGAATTGCATGTAGGATGCGATGAGGACGGGCAGATAGGCATGTGAAAACAGCGAACATAGTCTGACAATAATCAGATCGTTCCGATGTATTCTAAAACATCCTGTATCTCAACAGGATCGTGGATGCGAGGACACATGCGGTCGAGGGATGCTCGCGAAGTGCTGCTAGCCTAATCGGGCAAGGCTTACCCTGTCACATAAATGCTTTCTGCTGCGGCCCTCGCAGTCACCACAACACCACCAAAATGCCTTTCTGGACGCGAAAGCCGAAGAAAGGCCCCAAGAAGCTTATAGTCACTGTGATTCCATGGACTGTGTACACATTTGAACAAGTATTCTAACATACACGCAGCCCGAGCAAAACCAGATCAACTCCAGCTTCTTGAAGCTGCCAGGCGAACTCAGGAACGAAATCTACTCCTATGTCATCTACCCAACTTTGCGATCTATCACCATCGCTATCATCCAGAAGCGCAAGGCCCGCCACTTCTCCGAGTCTGTGCTCAACCCAGGCATCTTCCGCATCTGTCACCAAGTCCGGGCAGAAGCCGTCTCCTACCTGTGCTCAGCCAAGCACCTCAAGATATGCGGCTCTGACGCTGCTATCGCCTTCTTCGACGTCCTCGGCGATGGGATCCGAGGCGTGAAGCGCATGTCGATTGCGCAGCCGATCCGGCAAGGTCGCCCTCTTCCGCCCGAGCAGATTGACATGCTCTTCTATTATCTCGACCAGGCCGCATCGCTCAAGTACTTCAAGATCGAGATGGGTAAGATCGGCTCTCCGTACGGCTGGTCAAAGGAGCTCATTGGCCAAGATTGGGTGTTTTTGGAGAAGGTGTCGGATTTCGTCAAGGAAAGAGATGGGATGAAGTTCGTGTGGGAGGCGGGCGTATACGATTCTCGTGCCGTGGATAATTATTGGGTCCAAACCCAAATTGCCAGGGCTAATGGCGTCAGAGAGCTACTGGGGATGGACCATGAGGGTTGGGGTTCTGGGGACGTCATACGCCTTCATTAGGTAGAGCTAGAATATTCGAGATCAAAATTTACAGCATCACGAACTTCATGGTACCTTGTCAATATGCAGCCACAAGCAAGATCCACCCATTCAGCATCTTCCATTGCATTGAGGCTATCCAAGCTCTTACATAACATACATCAACGTAGACGCTGGTCTTATCATGATGGTGGATGTGTCAGTTCCCTGCAGCCCATATTTGCTCAAATCCCAATGTTCGTCGTGCTTCGGCTCGAACCCTTCCCTCAAGTACAATGGCTTTCCCATCTGCGTTGCCTCCAGGAAGCAAGGAAGCCGCGCCTCGTCAGCCTGTTTGGTGCCCCAACGAATCAACATTGCACCTGCGCCTCGCCTGTAGTGCTCTTGATCCGTTACCAAAATATGTAGAACTGTATCGAAGTCAGCATTCGACTGCGATAGCTAGGTAAGCCGCCGAACTCACAAAAGAAGGGCTTTGTCCCCATGAATTCCCACCTCACCCTCGCCAGGAAGTTCCAGAAGTCCTGCACCGCGGGTTTGCCCTCCTCATCCGGGCCAGGTACAGGCAATGTCTTTCGCACTTCCTCTTCTGTTCGCTCCTTCTTGTTGATGCGCCACTTCGCCGCGGCGATCATCTTTCCGTTGAGAATGTCGGTGTCGATGACTTTGAGATACACGACGTCCTTCTCCTCGCGGAGCGATTTGAGGTTTTTCTCGATGAGCTTCTCTGCGTAGTCGAGTGGTGTGGGGTTAGGCATGAGGATCTTTGTCATGCCGCCACCGCCCGCAAAGGCACCCATTTGGATGCGCACAAACTCGGGAATGTCATGTTCCTTGCAGCGATGGATTTCGAGTGGCATTTTGGCGGGTTTGATTCCTTCTGTGATCAGTTTGAACGCCTAGAAAGTGCTGCGGATGTTTCGGCCTTAAACACCTCGGCTCCTAGCTCTTCCAAGTCTGGCATCGTGGTAAGGCTGCCATTTTGAGCGTGGGGCGGGCGCTGACTGCTCCGCACCAACGCTGAAAGCGACATCTGCGCCCTTCTTTCTTGCTGGCGGCCGCCCTCATTCGCTATTTATACACCATCAGGATCTCGCTGATTGCGCAAATGCATGGCGAGCTGCAGCGATGAGTCAACGATGTTCCTGCCCATTAGGCTCGAGACGACTGCGCACGATGATGGATGGCTCCTGACCGCGTTCCCGCTAGCCTCATGCAAATAGCCCCGTTTCATCGTGCTGCCACCACGACGCTGACGATGTCGAGCATACTATGCGCTGAACCTCATGTGTCATTTCATCTGGGCCTTCGAGCGTTTCGTCAGAACAGTCTCACGGAGGATACCGAGGCTCGGAGATTTCATGCATGAGCGTTATCGAATGTCGTCAAACGCGAATGGAACGGAACTCCCGCCATCTGTCGTGTGGATCTGGAGTTCATGTACGAAACGCTATGTGACTTGAGATCCGCTGAACATTACAATGGATCGATCACGATCGCCAGCATCGGAAAGTAGCTTGGCTCGAACCGGACACCAGTGAGGGAAGACAGCATATCATCAACAAAGCTGCAGTCCTTGCAAGCCGTTGACATGATCCGCCCTACCATGCTTGGTCGTGGCCACGTTCGACTTCAGTCATTTTTAAGTATCCTGCTAGTTCTTAGCGAAACACTTCCTACAATGAGAAACAAAACTTGAAGTCGTACTCAGATCTTGCCAAGCCCCTCGAGATCCTCAGAATGCAAAAAAAAATCCGTTTTTCGGGTCCGTACATCGCCATCGGAGGGTTTTTTCACTTAGCTGGCTCCATCGTGTTCCACTCTATCCAGGTACATCCTTCGAAGCACCGTCAGCTGCCGTTCCATGGACCATCCCGCTTGGTGTCTGCATGAACCATCGATCGATCTAGACAAGGGATCGCTACTTTAAGTCGATCGCAGCCTTGCATTCAGCACACAATGACCGTATATCTCAGACATGGGATACTATTCAGAGCGCCGCATGACGTTTGGATGCGTAGCTCCCAACTCTAAAGAAACTTGACAGATACATGCTATAACAAGCAATGACAGATTGGTTCTCTCTGTAAGTCATGTCGCATTACACTCCGCGGCCTCCATAAGAACGTGCCATCATTGCACTCTTTACTCTACAGCTGGACTCCATTGTCTTACTTCACTTCATTGATACTCAGGCCGGACCTGACTTTGAACCCTTTAATACATTTCCTAATATCTTAATCACACTACATTGAACACCGCCAAAATGAAATCCCTTACCCTCGCTCTTCTTCCTACCCTTACCATGGCAGCCCTGACTTCCATTTCTCAGAACGATGTCATGGGCGGAGGCGGCTGCAAGGCCATGACTGTGCTCTTCGCGCGAGGAACTACTGAGCTTGGTAATATGGGCAGCGTCGCCGGACCTCCTTTCGTCACCGCCCTCGGTGCCATGATGGGCGGCGACATCGCGGTACAAGGCATCGCCTACCCTGCCGACATCCCCGGCTTCCTGGTTGGTGGCTCAAAGGCTGGAAGCGCTTTGATGGCGAAGATGGTCGGACAGGTTAGAGCGCAATGCCCGGACACTAGTTTGGTCATGGCCGGTTACTCGTAAGTCATTTCCTCTATACACTATCATATGATCCTGTTTTGACTCCAAATCAGTCAGGGTGGTCAACTCGTACACAATGCCGCAGACATGCTTTCTGCAGCAGATGCCGCGTTCGTCAACAGTGCAGTCATCTTTGGTGACCCAAACAACGGTAAACCCGTTGGAAAGGTTGCTGCTTCTGACACCATGGTCATTTGTCACGCCGGTGACTTGATTTGTGCGGGACAGGCTGTTATCCTCGCGCCACATTTGACGTATGGAATCAATGGCGCTCAGGCCGCGACTTTTGCTATGGGGAACATGAGGGCTCCCGCTGCCGCAGCAGGAGCTGGAGCCGCTGCCGCAGCGGCAAAAGGTGCGAAGAAGGCTACAAGGGCGGTCACCTTCGCTGCTTAGAAGGTCGTGGCGCGTTAGCTGTGGCCATGCGGTCAATTCTTGAACCCACAATTCTGTACAATTAAACACACTCAGACTCGTAGTTCTCGATCAAAATACTTCAACGTTTAGCCGAAGGGTATCCAACAAAGAGACATAATCATCAAAATGCATAGCAATCAACACAAAGAAAATGCTAGATCTTTCGAGCCGTCGAACATGGGCAACGTTGTACATCATACCACAACTCGCGACGCGACCAAAACTTCCTTCCTCATCAAGTAGTCATTCGCATGAGTGTGAATTGCTACAGCGCCTACTGGCACGCACGAAATGTGATGTGAACAGTTACCTAGGTAGTCGAGGCGCGCTTGAAACATTGGGTGCGCCATACCGGTATCGACGATCATGACTCGCGTGGTTGAAACAACTCGACTTCAACACAGAGCTGGACCGCAGCACAACCTAGTCCATCAACGCATTCGCGATTCTGGTAGTAAATAATCTTTGGACATGAGGTTTTTGTAGGATGCGGCGTAAGGAGTGGCTATATGTATGGATTTCCAGTGCTCTGATAAACAATGTAGCACTGCGCACTCATTGTGCCAGTGACACGAAAGATCTGGGGAGGAATGCGAGAGAGCTGTAGCCCAAGGAGTGCCCCATTCAACAAGGGACTGACTTCGGATCGCCTTCCTCTGAAGCGACCCAAATAGGGTCAATTTCGAGCTCGCAAGATATGAATTGTTGTCGCGGTTCTAGAGTATTTCCTTTTCCTTGTACTACGTAGCACAGTTTCATGTCTCCACTGCTGTACTACGCAGTGCCCGCCACCCCTGGTTTACTACATATACTGTTCATAGCTACATACAATAACACCTAAGTTCAATCCTCGATTTCTTGCGCACTGCTTGCACTCACTGCGACAATGGTAGAAGCTGTAGGTGGAGTGTTGGCGAAGAACAAAGAGGAGTTCTGAGAGCACCACCTTACACAAAGGAGTACTGTTGGTAGAACTTCACCTTAGGTAAAGCAAGTACAATTGTACGGTGTGAAGCAAGTTGCAAACTTTGAGTTGTTGCAGATTGATTGATTGATTGA
>JAFJTR010000118.1:0-74169 GCA_022559985.1 Parastagonospora avenae f. sp. tritici 18332-5
CCTATAGGTGTCAATTGATCTTAGGTTACGGTTCTCCCACGCACTCCCATATGCCTCTGAGTGAGACCACACCGAGTTCGGATCTCTTGTCTTGCCTGCATCGTTACAAGTTCCGTTCCTGAATGCGAAGACATGTCACCCCTCAAACATGAAAAGATGAGAAAGGTAAATGAAGCCTGCCTATGAGCTGGGACGCTGGATGCGAAAAGATGTTTTCATTGAAACATGAGAAGATGAGAAGCATAAGAGACTGATGTATGAATTGCGACGGTGTTGCACTAGTGCCGAGAGTATAAAGCTCCTCGTTGCTGGCTCTTCCACGTCCACTGAATATCGAAGAGTGACAAATGCCGTGTTAGCATGAAGGTATGGTGAGCATGTTGATATGATCAGAACTGGCGCTGGTCCGACGTATGTGCTGGGAGGGCACTGAGAAGTATGAAATGTCTCTTCGCAATCTAACTTCGTGGCTCTTCCTAGATGACAATATGTGTTGAATTCTGTGCGGGCACCAACAGGCTTCGAGCAGCATGGCATGAGAAGATGTCGCTTGCATTACAAAAAAATGTGCTATGTGACGGTTGAGCAGTCAGAGATGTCTGCTTGCAGCCCCACAAGCTCGACCAAAATTGCGGGAGTCTGATTTCCTGGGGAAGCTCAGTGTAGGTCGACTTATCACGCCGTCATCACACCCATACCATATACATCGGCGCAGCGAAAAGATCATGATCGTCGCCACTTCGATGGCCTTTATGCACTGTATCGAGTCAACCGAGCTCGCCATGATTCCTCGGCAGCCGGTACTGCTCATTAGCACATCTTCTACTTGTAAGTGGCGGATTTTGGGGTCAGCTTGATCATATCTAGCTTGAAGTGCTAGTACGCGAGACGAATTAGATGCACCGAATCTGTGGCCAGACAAGATGAGGTGCATGCGGTCACAATTCCCGGCCTCGTGGCGCCCCTCAATAGCGCGGAAGACGCAACCCAGACCCTGCGCAGATCCCCGAACGACGCGTTCCCCATCTGCCGTTCAGTCCCATCGTTCTTCAACACCATGCCTTTTGCACGATGGTCGCTCTACCAGGACCGGTTAATGTCAAACCTAAATCACAAGCCGGCATGAGCAACGCCATCTCGTCCCAATTGCGCAGAATAACATTTACCTGCCAACGCCTGCATTGAAGACCGTTAGAGGGCATGTCACCGGTCGTCGCTCACGTCTTCATATGAGCTCTTCATCTTACCTTGCATGCTTGAAGGGCTGGAGGGAAGCCACGTCTGACTTGTCATCAGGGACAATTGATGTGCGCGCGAAATGAGCGGACTGCGCCCACATATGTCTCCACCAAGTCTAACACGAATCGCAAACCTGTGGCAAGCTGTTTACAACGATAGCACGCAGCTATTCGGCTATTACTTGACGAGCCGTCTCTCTCAAGAGGAGACTGACCCCAAAGTTCAATCGGCTGTCTCATCGGACCGCGAAGTCCTCTTCCTAGGCTGCACAAGCTTGAGATGCGACAGATGTGGTCGAGAATTGTGCGCCACTCGAGGAGCCTGCTCCGTCAATAAGGTTTACAGTCGGACCTAGTCAGAGACTTATCCCTGGATCTCGTGGATCCCGTCCTTCATCAGCGAATAAGCAGCAACTGCCGGCAGCCATGTGTCAATGCTCAAACGCACGATGTTCGGTGGGCCAACCGCATGTTCGCGGTCGCGCTGCGCGATCTTCAATTTTGCGTACCAAGTACCGTCTTTTGGCACACACTAAAGACGGTTTTCGGGCGATATGCTCTACGTTGGCTTCGCATATGCCCGACGCTCATGCTCCACTCGCCGCAATTCTTGGTTCGACATGTCGATTTAGAGCGTCTTCATCACACCAGTACTGTAACATTGTTCAAGCATCTAACCTCATGCCTGATTGACACCCAACGATTCATTTCACCGCGGCGGGTAGACATCAATATGGACGACCGACATCACGAAGTATTGGCTGTGGCAGTTGGCTTCCTCGTGCTGACATGGTCAACTGTCAGCATGCGGTGCTACGTTCGTGGAGTCATGACAAACACGTGGGGCTTGGATGACTTTTGTATGATTGCCAGCGTGGTGAGTTCGTTATGCCTGTTCTGTTACCCGAGATGCTGATCAAACATGGTAGCTCGTCTTCACCGTATACATCGCGTGCCAGATTACCGCTGCTGTCCACGGAACTGGCAGGCATAGAGAAACATTGTCTGACCAGGATGCGAGGACTGCGCTCATGGCATGTTCACTGGCATGATCATATTCTGCCGCCACTAACCTTCAACCAGTTCTGGTATCTTTGCGAACTCCTCTACGTGATTTCCAACTGCCTCCTTAAGTTCTCGATCGGCTACTTTTATCTACGCGTCGCTGCCCAAAGGTGGCACATTTGGTGCATTCGGCTGCTGATGCTGGGCACTATCCTCTTTGGATTGATATACTTCTTCCTCGTCATGCTACAGTGCTTGCCAAGTAAGTACATCCCAATTGTACTAGAAAGCCGCTGATGAGTAAAGTCAACACCTTCTGGAACATCCATCCTGCATCCGAAAATTGCCTGCCTGAAGGCCCGACGCTCGGAATCACATACGCTCTTGCAGCGGTCAACGCCGCAGCTGACTGGGCATTCGGAACGCTTCCTATCTTCATTGTCTGGGACCTGAAGATGAAGGTCAAGACCAAGTTTCTCGTCGCTGGTATCCTCGCCTTCGCTGCAATCGGCAGTATAGGAACAATCGTGCGCATGTTCTACCTACACACTCTTATGAACGGACCCGACTTTCTATATGCGACGACAGATGTCGCTCTGTGGAGTACAATTGAACCAGGCATCGGTATAGCGGCAGGAAGTATGGCGTGCTTGCGCCCCTTGGCTCGACTATGGTTGTGGCATCTGGGTCTTGCGGACGCGCCTCACGACCGTCGCTCTCGCACCTACTATCAATCCAACAGCGACCAGAAGCGCAAAGACCGCCGCGGCTATAGAAGAAGAAGAAGTCTCAGTCCCTCCGATCTGGTACCTACGGAAGCTGTAGGCACCACATCTATCGAAATATTCGGAACCAGGAAAGGACCGGAGACAAGAGATCTGTCGCCCCCAGATATCACGATTACGGCACCAGAACCTGAGCTGACGCCTAGCGGGCAAATCCGTCAGACTGTGACGGTCGAGCAAGATTATGAGAGCGCTCCACGTCTCCAACTTCGCGAGAGCTTCCGCAACAGCTTTACAAGGGGGACTATTCTCAGTCTTGGGAAGTTCCGGGTTCCGGTCACTCCAGCTCCGGCTCAACAGGACCGCTAAGCCAGCTTGTGTTTGAGCAGCTCCCATATGACCTGTAGCCAGCTACGCACGCTGTCAGTATAGTCAACATATGCACATCTCGCATGTCTTCGCTTTTAAGACAGTTGTCTCGCAGGCAACGACGCAGTCATCTCTAGGCCGCGCGGTAGCAAACCTGTACCTTTCACTAGGCACTCTTTCCTATCTCCGCCACAGTGATGCGCAACATAATTCACGTCGGTTCTTATCGCGAAAGATTTATCACAGCAGGGTATTCCTGTTATCGCGACCGCATATCACTTACTCATCAAGCACAAATTGCTGTTGATATCCACACCCCGAATCAATCGCGACAAAGATAGTAGACCTATCTGACTTTAACTATGGGGCTACCAAAAGGATCGCAAGCTAGATTCGTCTTTCCAGTGCAGGAGATGAGGCCAGAATACACACCCGAGTACACGCCCGACAACCTTACACCTGCGACATCACATACCAGCCTCACGGAGCTCGAAAAAGCTATCACGACTGCTGACTCAGGCGCTGACCTTCAAAGTCACGAAGACCGCCTATTACCAAGATTCACTCGCCTTCTGGACCAAAGCAAAGCCCTCGTCGATGTTCATGGGCCGCATACCACCGACGCTGGGACAAGCGTATTCACGCGGGCGCTCATAGTTAGAAACAACACGGCACAGGCCTCTAATCAAGACTTTGCAAACTCACTGGCCGCAGCGCAGGACTGTATTGAAAGCGCTCAGCTTGATGGAGCCGCAAAAGAAGACCTCGCCATCTTCAACCGCCTGGCACAGACTACAACTGAAGTTCTCGAATGCATACTTGACAGCGGCGATCTAGACCACGAAACACTCGGTTGGGGAGTCTACGGACTCAGCGCAGGATGCATGGTCAGCTCATCGCGGCGCGAAGCCTCGCCAATACTCGCATACAAGAAGCGCCTACATGATGCGCTTCAGAAAATGCCCTCTATCGACTCGACAGTCCGGAAGAATCTCGACAGTGTTGCGTGCTGTGGGGGGAAGATTAATGTACTTGCGAAGGCAAATAGGGAGATTCACATCTGTGCAAATCTGCTGCTTCAGCAGTTCAGACGGGAGGAATGGCGGCGCATTCGTTGGTATCATGCAGTTGCGGTTGCGAAGAGATGGGCTGATCATTTGGAGCTGATCTGACGACATTCGAGAATACATGGGGGCAGAAGAAAAGAATAAAAATTTGGGCGAGCTTGGAGCGGTAAAAGTATTGAAGGAGTAATGCACGATGCAGCAATGTTTCACGACAGACATGATTACAAGCAATAGCATAATAACGACTGTACTATTACCATCCACGGCAAGTCCGTTGAAAGTACTATACATTCTTTTCTATGTACAATCTTTAGCCTAACAAATATGGTCAAGATCTGGGAGAACATCTCGTCAGCGACCACTCTCTTCACCCTTTCAACCCCCACATGATTCTACTTCACTCTTAACCATCGCACCCCTAACAGAACTGCCATGAAGTCACTGTGCTTATGCCGAATGAACACACCTCCTAACCCCACCGAGCTAGCGCGATTCCTCCCATGCAGATCCGAATCACGACATTTCACCCCACGATTTCGAATCCGAGCGCGACCATCAACAATGTCACAAAATCTCTCTCTGCTGCCGAGGAGAACGACAAACATCAACACTCGGCTCGGGCAGAGCTTACTTGCCCCCCAATGGCAGCGCTCCCTGCCAGCCAGGGCGCCATGCATCCCTGACAATGACGGTTGACCTGTCGTAGCCATGTTCTTGCATCATTTGGAGCTAGGATCTAGATGCCTTTAATAAGGCCTTTCGTGCGCTGCTTACCTGCATTCCTGCCTCTCTTCACATCTTAGTGACAGGTACCGCGGCCATGGCTCTGGAATCAGAAAAAAACGTACCGCCCACGGCGTCGAATTCGAGCGAGTCGGACGTCGAGATACCAAATGGCGCTATCGATGAGAAGAAGTTGCTGAGGAGGCTGGATTTGAGATTACTCCCCGCGGTGTCGGTGTTGTATCTGTTGTCGTTTTTGGATCGGAGTAATGGTATGTGATGACAGTTGGGTTGGATGAGATAAGCGGATACTGACACAAGTAATTAGTTGCGAATGCGCGTATCGAAGGTCTAACAGCTGATCTGGGCATGACCGGGAACCAATACCTCACTGGCCTGACGCTGTATTTTATCGGCTACGTGCTGTTCGAACTGCCATGCAACATCATTCTTAAGCGGACGACACCGCGGTTCTGGCTTCCGACGTTGACGATTGCGTGGGGAATTGTCGCGACGCTGATGGGCGTGACGCAGAATCTTGCGGGGTTCTTTGTTGTGCGATTCTTGTGGGTATTCCATGTTGCGATGTGAGGTGCTGAACTGACTTGGGGTAGCCTTGGTGTAACGGAAAGTGGCTTGTTCCCGGGCGTTGTGTATTACCTCTCCATGTGGTATAAGCGCGATGAGAGACAGTATCGTATCTCGCTGTTCTTCAGTGCGGCGTCCTTGGCTGGTGCGTTTGGAGGAATCTTGGCTTGGGGAATCGCGCATATGAGGAACGTCGGCGGATATGCGGGATGGAGGTGGATCTTTATCCTGGAGGGTCTTCTCACAATTGTGATTGCTGTTGCCGCATACTGGTTCATTTCGAATTATCCGGATACCGTTTCGTGGCTTTCCAAGGACGAACGCGCATTCATTCAGGCTCGGTTGAGGGCTGACAGCGACAACACCAACGATGAGCAGTTCCGATGGGCTGATGTTCTGCTTGCGTGCAAAGACATAAAGATTTGGCTCTACGGTTTGGCGTTCCATACCATGTCCCTGCCGTTGTATACACTATCTCTTTTCCTGGTAAGTCGAAATGCTGCAAGTCTGGATGAACTTTTTTCGCTGACAAGCCTACAGCCTACCATCATCAAAGACATGGGCTACACCAATGCTCAGTCTCAACTTCTTACCATTCCACCATATGCTGTCGCTACTCTGTTCACCATCTTCTGGGCCATCCTGTCGGAGCGCTACAAGCAGCGTGCGCTTTTTATCATCACCACATCGACAGTTGCCATCATCGGGTACATCATTCTTCTCGCCAACACGGATCCCAAAGTACGACCTGGTCTGTCCTATGCCGGTACCTTCTTCGCGGCGATTGGTATCTACCCCTCCGTCGCTCTGGTTCTCTGCTGGCCCGCCATCAACGTCTCCGGCCAAACAAAACGCGCCACCGCCAACGCGATGCAAATATCCATCGGCAACCTAGGCGCTGTGCTTGGTACGCAACTATATCGACCAAAGACGTCACCGCGATATGTCCTGGGGCATTCGTTCGCGCTGGGATATTTGTGCATGAACATCGTGGTGGTTACCGCGTTGATGTTGACTTTAAAGAAGGAAAACAACCAGAAGGAACAGTATCTGATTGAGCACCCCGAGACTGCGGGCTTCCATGATAGCGATGAGGACTTGAGGCAGGGCGATAGGCATCCGAGGTGGGTGTTCCAGGCATGAATGGGTGGCTGGGAAATTGAGGTCGCAATCTCGGAGAAGAGCCTTTATGTCTGGATATGCGACTGTCCTTTCCACCAAGTATAGGGCTGCGCCAGCCTCACTCTTGCGTAAGCCAAAGACCTACGTAGTCAGATGCAAGAAGAATCTATCAAACACGATTTCCCCATTTCTTCACGACTGCCAAGAGCAGTAATGTCTAAGTTGACATCCAGGGCTGTCAGAAACTTTAACCCAGGATAGTGCCGCGTGGCCGACCACGTGCAAGGAATTGAGTTGCGCCTCACCGCCATGCCCGGATAAGCGTGAAAGAGTCGCTGCACACTCAACGGCGATCTGCGATACTCACGAACGTCGCTCTGGCCTCAGATTTCAAAGTGAAAGACGCTGATGTCTTCCAAGCCTGTCCTGTAGATCGGGCGTCACTAAGCGACTCCTAGCGGCTCTTGTTCATCGTCACCGACCAATCTGCCACGCGCGCGTCATGCATTCTGAGGCATGTTGACCCCGCTCCCGCCACGCTAGCCGAGACTGAACACTCCATCCAAGACTCCAAGATATTTGCACAGCCCAGCACATTGTTTCCCCTGCCGGGACATATATCAGCCATTGGCAAACTCCGCACTACGGCATCGTCTTGGTGAGATCACGGCATACGTGGCGCACAGTCATGGCGTCATACTTTGACCTCCCACCCCAGCAGAATGCGGCCGCTGCGAATATAGGAGTGCCAGAGGAAGAGAGAAGGCAGATAGGTCGAATGAGCATTCTGTCACCCGCTGTCACACAATTACTGGACGATTTAGGCGAAGCTCAGTCTGACAGTGAGAGCGAAGGAAGCCTGTCAGAGCGGGAAGACACTAGGGACCCCGGCGAGCTTACCAAGGGCACCGATGCACAAAAGTCACGCCGGGACCACGGGCTAAATACCATAAAGTCCACAAAAAGCCCGCAATCGTCTAAGAAGGAGGAACGATCTCCGAATAAAAGACCAGTTCATAGTAGTTTGTCTCCTGCGCGTGCTGAAGAAAGTGGACCATCGAAACCAAGACCTAAGCCCAAGCAGCCTCATATGGCACGTTTCCATTCTCTCAGAAGCATGTTGTTCTCCAACACGATCGAGGACAAGATCAAGTCTATTACCCAGGAAGATCCCAATAAAGAAGAGGCGGCTGCGGAGAAGTGGAAGAGTCAGCATGACCACAGACAAATGCCCAGTAGACCAAAGACCCCAGAGAAGGACGTACAAGGAAAGCCACATGGCATCGGATCAAGACTGAAGACAAGTATACGACGCATGACGACCAAGGACGTGCCGACCATGCAGACACTGCAGGAGGATGGAATGGCACACGACTTCAGCGATCACGGTTCAACAGCAAGCTCAGATGGCGAACCAGAGCCATATCAATGGAAACCTCGTGAAGCAGACGAAGAAAGCATAGACCATTCCGATGTCGAGGATTTAGTGCGCTGGGTCAGCAGATGCGACCCGCCCAGCGACGGAGAAGCAAGAGCCAGCAAAACCCCAGCCATCACCTTGACAGGCGCAAACGACAGTCACGATAGTCTCGGTGACTCAGACGTAGACGATCTCGTACAATGGGCAAGTCGCAAATCATCAGATCCGGAGGCAAAGCCAAACCATCACACAGGCTACAGCGACGCCTCAACCGAATCCGATTCTGAACTCGTCAACGAAGACAACTCTTCCGAAGACGAAGACGCAGACGACCTCGTCCGCTGGGTATCTCACCGCGACGGCCCAACCGCAGGCCCTATCCGCCAAATCCGAAATTACTCCCCCGCAGGACGCAGCATATCCCACGACTCTGACGTGCCCGAGCTTGGCCGCTGGGTCACACGACATGACGGCACGAGCGGAGAATCAGTAACTTCCTCGCGTCCACGGGACTCCCTGGACGCGCCCGAAGAGCCTGAACGAGGCCGCCCGCGCAGTCGCGAAGGTGCGCGGCCGAAAGCAAAAGGCCACATCACGCACGAGGATATTGGGGATTTGGTCAAGTGGGTGTCGCGCAAGGATTCGAAGCAGCAGAGTCAGAGTCCGGTCAAGGTACAGGAGGATGAGGCGAAGAGGTTGTTGCGCAAGGATGAGAAGAAGAAACAGCAATTGGGCATGAGTGTGGATGAGGGGAGTTTGTCGCATGGGGATGTGCAGGGGATTATTGAACACGTTAGGAGTTCTGATTTGGTGAGGGCTGAGGCGAAGACTGGGAAGCCTGAGGCGGGTGATTTGAGAGATTTCAGGACGGGGGAGAGGGGGGTCAAAGAAGATGCTGCGAGTGATCATTTGGCGGAGAACAGAGCTGGCATCAGGCAGATTGAGGAGGGAGATGGTGGGAAGGACACAGGTACGAGGGATAGACATGGAAGTCTGGGACATGAGGATGTAGATGAATTGGTCAAGTGGATAAGTCGGAAGGGTTGAACGTTCGGCCGTGAGATTAGTGGCTTCATTGAGAGTTGGAGATAGATTTCGTACTTAGCGTGCGAGCATTTGCATTGTACTAGTACTATGCCCGTGTAGCGATAATATAATCAGGGACACATAAGGGTCTTCGAGGTTCGAGCAATAATGGAGATTGAATCAAGAGGCCAACATATAATCAAAGCGTGAAGCGTTACACATCCGTGAATCCGCGAACAACCTCCAGCCTCGACCCTACATTTTTTGAAAATGTAGAAGATATCTGCTGCAATACATATGCTCGCACTTCCTAATAGCGCCTGAATAACGCCTCGTTTTGACAGATGGATGTGTCATTCGGAAGGATTGGACTGCGCTCATGATTCTCTATATGTTCGTTGCTTCTTCACGCCAGGCTACCGTAGCTACCCTTGATTCCCCATGAAGCTTCTCCTTATCTCATTTGATCCACGCGAAAACAAGGCGAGACATAAGTTCGTTCCGCGGGCGTTTTGGACTTACACAGAAGGCGGAGACATATCATGGACTTGGAGCCGACTTTCGTCCATGGATCGGAACCATCTTTTCTTTTGGACAGACACGCATGTTCTTGGTAATGAAGGCGTAAGAAATTAAGACACGACAGGGTTTTTTACACGCCTCGACCACTGCCGATTACGATTGCGATCGCATGTGCTGAACGTTGCGCCGCAATGTGTAGCTTCCTGACTTCCTACTCCTCATGCATCCACGATGTGTTCTATTTTCGAAGAAGTGGCAAATCTGATATATTATCTGGCAAAGCGTTTCGGTTTACACAAGGGAGGGGGAGACATCGGGCCTGGTTGGGAGCCTTTTGGTGGAAGGGCAGAGCGGAGAACATGAGACCGCGACATTTATTTTTGTTACGGTTTATGTAATAGGCTATTGGGCAGCAGAATTGATAGGGACACTGAAGTTGAATTGAAGTGCGTCTACGTGTTGATATACCGGAACGACCGGAAGTAAGCAGGGTTAAGGTGAAACCCTATTCACGTAGGGCCGAGCAGTATCGGACCGAGCAAACTGTATGTAGACCGTGACAAGACATGTATCATTCATCTACTTTCCTTTGTCGTAGAGAAGCAAAGGCGAAGACATCGTGAGCCAGTATCTCCGCTTTGAGTTCTCGCTTTCCCTCTTCTCATGTCTTCCATGTTTCTGTGCCTTTTGGAGATGAAACGCGCCAGAGACGAGCACAGTAGCATCATAAAGTATCGATAGATCGCGCTTTTATATGTAGGTGGGGAGTAGCGTGGAGGCCGAACAGCGAGAGGGCATCTCTGTCTTCGGATGCTTTTTGTTACAGGGAAGACAGCAGAGAAGTAAAGGCGAAGACATCGTGAGCCGGTATCGCCGCTTTAACTCCCCACTTCTTCTCTTCTCATGCTTTCCACGTTTCTCTGCTTTTTCTTTAATACTAAGCCGAGGGTGATAGCAGCACAACACAGCAGTCGCCATAACACTCACGTTCCACCGCTTTCTAAACCGAGTTCGAGTCTTCGCACCGATGACAGAGCGAGAAAAAGCATGAGCCTTCGGTAGCTGAGTTTTTTTTTCGTGTGGCAGAGCAGAGAACAGAGGAGGGAGACATCGATTGTTTCCTCGTGTGTTTTTCTTTTTTCTTTATTATGAGCGGGAAAGAAGAGAAGAGG
The DNA here is from genome assembly GCA_022559985.1 of Parastagonospora avenae f. sp. tritici 18332-5. Lineage (NCBI taxonomy): Eukaryota > Fungi > Ascomycota > Dothideomycetes > Pleosporales > Phaeosphaeriaceae > Parastagonospora > Parastagonospora avenae. Next base: position 10,978 of record JAFJTR010000118.1, read on the forward strand.
AGAAAGTAAAAACATTGTGGATGAGCTGGCTGCTTTTGGGTCCGGACTTCTTCTTCTCTTCTCATGCTTTCCACGCGTCAGTGGTTTTTATGGAGACGTACCACGCCACAGACCCGCACAGTACAGCAGAACCCATATCACCTTGATTACGTTCTTTGGCGTTTTACATAGCCTCGCAAAGCGTAGAGCGCGAAGAACATGAGCCCTTGATAAGTAATACTTTTGTATAGCAAAACACAGTAGATAGCGTCGAAACATAGTGAGTTCCTGAGGAGTTTTCGTAGCGAACAAAGAGAGGGGAGAAGCAGAAGGCCAGGAAATCATGCGCTGATAATTTTCCTTCTAGTTCTCACTTCTCCTCTCCTCATACCATCATCACCTCGTTGGTTCTATTCTTTTTATTTTTTTTGAAAAGCAACCTGCTAGAGTCCAGCACAACAGAGATCATCTTAACACTGCACTATTCCTGCTGATACGGCAAAGGTGAGGTTGAATCAAGTAACGGTCGTTGCAACGATTGTGGGTAGATGATTGATTGATTAGAGGTGGGCTGCAGCTCGCGTACGAACTGAATCCCACCCCACGGCACAGGCCACACATGTGGTCACGTGCTCGCCACGTACGTACGGTGGCTCGAAACTAAGAGCAACCAACAGTTCCTTCTGGAGTCCATGTCGCTGCGCGGAGACGACAGCAAGGAACCATAATCTGTCCAAGTCTGCCTTTCGTGTGGCGAGGAAGAAGAAAAGAAGAACCAGACATCACCAGAGGGGCTTGCGTTTTGTGATATCAAAGAAGGACCGAATAAAAAGCCCGTGGATAGTCGGTCTGACTGGAGGTTTTTAATCCCCAGTCCTCCTCATGTCACTATCTTCCCAGTTTTCTTGCTATGTGGCGCAGGAGATCAGAGGAGAGCAGAAACCATGACCTCTTTGCAGCCCTAGTTCGTCGATTTGGCGTAGAAGCGGAGGATTGTGAGAAGACATTCATCAAGTGCACCCTTTTTTGAGAAAGAAAAGAGCAGAAAGACATAGATAGATGACGTGACAGTTTTTTTTTGTATGAGAGAAGGCGAGAGGAAGAGGAGAAGAAAGACATAGAGAAGAAGAGTATGCAGTTTCGATTCCATGTGTTGTTCTGAAACGTCATTTTGGAAAATCAGGCGGTCACTTGTTGATGTGAGAAGGAAGGAAAGACGAATGGGGTTTATATATGCCCAGGGCGGTGAACCGCTGCCAAGCGCGAATCGCATTTCCGATGTTCTTCATGTAAATACGATATATGCAAATGCCACAAACATCTCCCACTCTAAAACAACCCCCAAATCTAAATGCAAGCCGGCAAAAACATTACCTCCCTTCAATCCTCAACCTCTCCCTCATGCGCCCTTCATCCCGCCTCGCGACAAGAAACCACACGCTACTCGCCCAACAAAGTGCAACGCCCACCCAACTCTGGCTCGGAATCTTGCCGAGATTAATCATCGCCAGCTGAAACGCCGTGCGCGGCACCGCCACAAACGTCGTGCTGAGCGGACTGGTGCTCTTGCACACGAGCAGGGTGGAGCTAAAAACGGCCCAACTGCCCATGCCGCCGAACAGCATCATGGCCCAGAAGAAGGGCACGTCGAGGAAGGGGATGTTGTGGTAGATGTTGCCTACGTCACCGAAGAGCAGGACGATGGGGGAGAGGATGATGAGTGTGAGGAGCGAGGTGTAGTGCAGCGTGCGGTAGAAAGCGCGGGTTTCTTCGCGGTTGCCGGCTTCGTCGGTGGTGGGGTAGCCTTGTGTCAACACGTCGCCCGTGGGGACGAGGCCGGCGAGAATGGTGCGGTATGTGCGGAGGAGTAGGATTGGATAGAGGGCGACGAAGAAGGAGCTGAAGACGCCGGCGACGATGGACTCCCAGGTGACGCGCACGTTGGAGCGGATGGTGGCGAAGAGGAGGTTGAGGGTGGCGACGAGGGCGGCGGAGAGGGAGGAGCCGCTGATGTTTTCTTTCTGCAGGATGCAGGCGAAGATGATGGCGAGCGGGGTGATGCCGATGCGGGCGAGTTGGTAGGTGGGGAGCGGGGCGTAGCTGGGGAGGTTAGTGGTTGGGGGTGTTGGAGGAGTGGGAGGGACTCACGCGAAGGAGAAGTTGCTGAGGAGCACCTTGACGACATAGACGCCTGCGAGAGGCAGCACTTGCTTGGCAATCTGGACGTCGAATTCGAAGAGGCCACCCCCTGCGATACCGCCGGAGCCATGGGAAAGCCAGCGGCCGACGGAGAGCAGGATGTGGTTCTTGTTCCCGCCTCTGTACGCGCCGCCCTGGGGTGCGATGGGGAAGGACGGGGCGACAGCAGGGCCGAGTCCCAGCCAGCGGAGAGGCCAATCGAGGGCGCGTGTGAGGCTGGAGAAGCCAATAAGGAGGATATGGGTGAGGACGAGCTGGATGTATGTGCAGGCGAGGGGGAAGGGGAATCTGCTACCGTTAGCACCCACCCACTTATATCTCTCTACACGTGCATACTCACTTGTACACGCCCGTGAGCATGATGAAGCGGTTCATCAGCAACAGCCCAAAGCTGCATCCGCCCACCCAAAACACCAGCAACCCCACCCACACCTGCCACCCCGTCCACGTCGAGAACAAAAAGTAGCCCAGCCCGCCCTGGCTCATGATGCCCCTCTTCGCATTGCCGCCTCTGCCCGCGCCTCTCCCCACCAGCGGCCGGATACTGCTCGCCGTCTCGTACTCGTCATCCTCGTCCTCGCTCTGCACGGCGCTGCGAATGCGGGGGTACGGGCTCGTGCTGCGACTCCCCAGGTCAATCAGCGGCACCGGAGGCTGCAGCTCCGACTGCGAATTGTGCGCCGAATGGCTCCGTCGTCCCTCCATCTGTGCGTAATGTTCTACGTCGCTGGAGTCTGTATCATCGAGCGAGCTGGCGCTGAGATTGGGGCGTTTGTGCGTCTTTTTGTGGTGGTCCGGGGGCAGTTGGACGGCGGAGCGCGAGAGATTGCTGAGGAAGTCGAGGGGCTTGCGGAAGGCCTGCTTGGAGCTGCGGTTGAAGCGCAGCGAGTTCATGCTGTTGGCTGCATTGCGGAGGGGCGGAGAAAAGGGGACATGGTGGTTGGTAGTGCAGCGCTGGGGGACAAAAAGATGTGCAATGGCCAGGTCAGGGCGCTCAGGGACCGAGCACAGGGCTGTGTTGAGGTGTCCCGGAGTCGCGTCGCCTAGCGTTGGACCCTGGGCTTTGGTTTGGCTAGGGGCTTGCAGATCACCATCTTCGCGGCTTCCAACCTTCCTTACCTCACGTTGACCACCAACACGACAATGTACTGAGCAAAGACATTTCGTCTCACCTCGCAGTGAGCAGTCTCAAAGCGCATCCGTACGCCAAGACGGAACCTGTGTATGCTCACAGACTACCCTCGAAAGCTCACATCTCGATGAGCAAAAGCTCGTGCATATAGCGATTGGTCATTCGGGCACCAAGAAGACGCCACTTCGTATCGCTATGCCTACGAGCTGGGATGTGAGATATGCATACATCTTCGTGTGGCTTGCAAGAGACTATAGCCAGATAGCTCGCAAGACATTTCCAAAATCAGACAAAGAAGATGGAACTTTGGCATGGGGCGGTACAAAATACAGCGAGATCAGGGGTCCTCAATACAGCACATGCCACACCTTAGATTTCTGCCACGAAAGCGACATGGGCCCCCTGAACACGAAGTTGCTACTTGGTAGAATAGGTGAGTCTATCAACACTGTATGTACAATCTTCCATCATCGGCAATTCTGAAACCTTCTGCCAGGGATCGATCAGCCGCTGCATCCACTGGTTTGCAAGAATACCGGAGAGGATCAGGCTATGGCGTGCGTCCAGGCTCAGTACACAGACTGTATTCAAGGACACGCTACATGTCGACTGTCATCTGCAGCATCATAAACTCTTCCAACGAGACTTCTCCAAGTGATTTCTGCTGAGACTTCGTTCATAAAACTTTGCGAAGGTGCAGAGTTACCTGTGGGAACTCAATACGCTACTCTCTCAAATCTGCTGGGGACAGGCCCAGCCGACTATTCTGACAAAAGCAACCGAAGCAAACCTCCGGCATGGTGTATTGAAGACAACTTTACCTCTCACATTTCAGGAAGCCGTCAGAGTAGCTACGGCGCTTGACATCTCATACCTATGGATTGATTCATTGTGAGCCATTATCTGTCAATCGACAACTCTTACAACACTGAATCAAGACAGGTGTATCTTCCAAGATGATTTTAAGGATTGGGAAATGGAAGCAATCCTGATGCGAGATGTGTACCGCAATGCTTCATTTTATATTGCCGCCACCGCAGCCAACGACGGCACCCACGGATTATTTCGAGACCGAGACTGTAGTGCCTTCAGCCCCTTCCAAATTACGGGGCGTCGGAGATTTGCACCAAGTGAATACTGGTGCATGATTCATCCAGATACGTCTAGCCTTGGTATTGATAGTGCCCCTCTGAATCAACGAGCCTGGGTTGCTCAAGAGCGCTATCTCTCGCCTAGGACAATTCACTTCACCAGGACATAATATTTTGGGAGTTTTTGGAAACACTCACAAGCGAGACGCACCCAAATGAGCGCTTTCCATGTAACTGCGAATCACGATTAGCCTACCCCAGACCATTGAGGCAGCTTGTGGCGGACACGAAGCTCCGCCCCAGAGACCGGGCTGGAAATGTCTGGCACAAGGGAAGAGGTGGGCTGCCTGGTATTCGGACAGTTGACGACATTTACATCTACTGGCATCGGTACCGAGCTTTCTACACACGATGTCAATTGGCGAAGGAGAGCGACACTCTGATCGCCCTGCACGGTATATCGTCCGAGGTCGGGAAGGTACTCGGTGATAGGCTTGTATTCGGTATTTGGATTGGGCACTTAATATCCGAATTGCTGTGGTATTGCGACACCGCAAATCACAGCCGTGGATACATTTCTTCATCTTGGCGGGCCCCAAGCTGGAGTTGGGCGCGCTGGTCGTGTGCCATCTCGTCGGGACATCAATTGGACTCATCAGTATCTGAGTATGTCCACGAAAGCGTGAAGGTCATCAGGCAACCAGAGAAAATGAAGGCGCAAGAAGAAGTGGAGCTATACGCTATCGTGATGCGGTGTTGGCTCATATCATGTAAACGTGGAGAGCCAGGCGCATTAACCACTTCTCGTCGCAACATTACCTTGACTTCGCCTTCCAATCTTGATTTACTCGCCATAGCTTTCTATTTTGACGAAATAAGCCATTGCAAAATCGAAGAATGACAGCTTCTTGTCTTAAGACATGGGAACTACAACAGCACGGAACGAGGATTTGAAGGACTTCTAGTTGTCTTACGCGACGAAAGGACGAAGTCATATGAACGTATTGCACACTGCAATGTCCGCGACGACCCGGCCTGGCCGAATGATAATTAGTTCAGGCCGCGAACGGTATTCGAAGTACTTAGCCTCCACAGTGCATTGGAAGGCCAAGAAATACAACTCATATAACCACAACATCAATCTCCCAAACTCACCCGTGACTGGCAGGCATTCAACATGTCCATCCTCCGGCTGTTCGGCTATGTATAAGTCTTCAGACTTCGAGCTAACGCTGCCGACGAATTAACCTTGGATCTCATCGCGCTGCCAAAACCAGGCATATCTACTGCCAGAACTTCATCTTACGCTTCAATCCACGGTCTTTGAGACCATACCGACAAATGCGTTCGCGACAAGAGGTACACATGCCCACAGTATATTGATGAGTAGAGACGGGAGGGGGTTTGAGAGGTAACGAATCTACGAGCATTTCATATAGCCACATAACATCATCCAACCCTAACACCCAAACTTCCTTCAACTCAAAGCGGCTTTGTGCGGCTCCGCTATTGCGAACAACATCGTCCACTTATGGTTAATGCTCCCTTCCATCTCGAACCAGCGCAGCGCAAGCCTCCTCCACAGACTACCCTGGCCGCAACTGGGGCTCAACAATACGGTCCCTGAACAACATCTCAAGAGATGCCACAATTTCGACCTGCGAGAACTTCTTCGCGGGGCAAACGCGCTGTCAATGAGCCCACAGCAAGAAATACGCCGACGTCTCTAGCACCGGCGTTTCGGTAGGTTGCAGAGCGGTGATGAAGCGCTCTGGTTTCTATTCGAGCCCGTCTACACCCTAGTATCTTAGATGCGTGTGGAGTGCGGATGGACTCGGGTGAATGTTCGTGTCCGCGGGTATTGTCTGCATCTTCCCATCAACTCTGAGAATTTGCGCGTGGTCCTCAGTGAGTTGGTGAAGCAGGTGATCAAGACGGGATACTTCGTACTTTGCCCTTCAGCCTTCAAAAATGAAACCTCAGAAAAGGTGCTAGGGTTTGGTACGGCGAGACAGCGCCTGAGTTTCGGAAACGCGCAGAACTTCCACGGGGATGTGCATGCGCTGGGCATGTGGGGATTGAACTCTTCAGCCATCTGATCTCGCGTCACGGGATGCGTGGCGAAGTTGTGGCTAAGGACAATGGCGGAGGTGCCGTTGCTAACAAAGGCGTACACGAATAGGTTGCTTATGATCTCGATCCTGGTGGCACAGTAGGCAGCTATAAGCATGCCACGCTTTTGGTTAATAAGGTCGCCCCTTGCTGCTCCATTAATGCTCTCCCGATATCATCTGCGCTGTTGGCGGCTGCATTGTCTACGCGACGATACCCCGCCTACGCTACGTCTTGATTGAGAAACGACGTAGATCGTTAGTAGACACGTACTGGTAAGTTGAGAGGACTGCTGCATAGTACGACAGTGGTGCAACATGGTGGAAATAGAGATGTATAACAGCTACAGTGCGACGTGAGAAGGAGTCGTGGTATGAGCTAGTGGGAATAGCGAAAATATCGGCAAAAACATACAACGGCGGGAATTCGCCAGTGATCACCCACCTGACTACTAATTCGCCGGTGCGTTGCTTAAATATGGCTGAGCGGACGGGAAGCCTTGTAGTCTCTACAACTGCAAGGCTTGTTACCCAGGTAATAGGACACGGAATTTGAACTAAAATCCATTGATTTCGCGTTTCATGATGATCGGGGGTATGCTGGCATCGATTGAGAGCTTGAATGTGAATGGGTTCACAGTCGCTATGGGCGATGTAATCTCGAATTTTCGCTTGCGGCGGTGGAAGTCCATTGGATACAACACCACAGCGATGCCTCGCAGTCTGCCCCGGTTGATGACACAGCCTTGTGGCACATCTGAACTGCATCATACCAGCAGCTTTGTTTTCCCCACTTCTCAGATGAAATGAAGCAAGCACTCAAACTATCACGATAATTTTTAAGCCCGTCATTCGATTCTCCCTCTAACTATTTCGCACTGTTGACATCCGCGCACGCCGTGTGCCGCAAGGCTATTTCTGATGGCATCGAAGATGGAATCAGTCGCTGTACTACGAAGGAGTAGTTAGTAACGCTATCCAACTGGTGGACTTCACGACAAAGCTCATTTCCGAGACAAGATCTTCACATCATAGTGGCAGTCTGATTGAACAGAAAGATCTCTTGACTCTAAGCGACGACTTGTCGCAGCTGTCAGGCTCACTCAAAAGGGACCTGGATCTGTCTCCGCCTAGTAATACCGAAAACGACATTGCGACACGTAGTGTCTGCGAAAAATGCCTCGAAATCGGGCTCGAGATCGAGAGGGCTTTGGCAAACACTCATAAGAAAAGCTCTTATGGGAGATGGAAGAGCTTCCGACATGCGCTGAAAGCTATCTGGGGTGCACACTCCACAACAAGCAAGTATCTCAAGTATCGACCTCCATACTTGCTGGCTTGATTGGTGTTTTGAAGCGCTATACTTGAAATACTTGAATTACTTGCAAATATTTAGTGATATACAAAGTCTTGGCGCTTTTTGGTGTCGAGTTTCTTGGAGTCGCCAGCGGCGCGCCGCCTCGCCCTAATCGTCCTCCACCCAACTTTGTATGTTATACTCGCGCGCGAGTTCCTCGTCATTGATCTCGCCGTCGCTATGGCGCCTGGCGTCGTATCCGGCTCGCGTCCACGCGCGTATAAGCTGAAAGGCAGCGAGCAGCTCACTGCCGATAGCGCGGCGTTTTGGCTCCAATAGATCGCCAAGCTCGGTGAACAGGCGCTCGCACTCGCAGCTGGATGCTGGGATTGTCAGTATATCGATGGCAAACTTGTTCAATTGGGTAGATTTTGGCTTCATCGCGATCCAGTACTGGACGGCGTTTCCATCGCCGTGATAGGTCTCCATACTCCACTCCGGCTCTAGCTCACGCCAGCGATCGTACTCGTCGCGGCTGTCGCTCGCGCAGTTGCGGCGTGAGGTGAGTGCCCCAATCACGTCGTCGATAGCGCCCAAACGAGGTAGCTGGCGTGGAGGGCTCCTCGGCGGCGCCAGTTAATACGACTCTAATAGCTTTTGAAAGCCGTCGTTTACCTTACGTAACCAACTCGGTTTGTGCTCCCATGAGTTCTCGCAGTAGTATTTATAGTGTGGGTGGAGGCAGGTTGTAGCGTAGGAAACCGCCGAGTCGTCGAGCTTGTGATAGTACTCGTCAGTCTTACGCCAAGCGTTGCGGAGGTTAATGTGAAGGTGATCCTCGGGCGCCTCAGCGTGTGCGTCAAAAACTACGTCCTTGTACGGCTCAGATAGCTCCTCTAACTGATCGAGTAAGTACTCAAACACAGGTATAACCTCGTGGATAGCGCCGAAATTGCTGCCGTGGTGTTTGCCACGCCCCTCCAATCGTTTAGTGCTCATTTTAAGCAGTTGGAGGCAGCGTTAATACTCAGTAATTACCGCCCAGTCAGCAGCTTCTAGTCCACCTGATCTCATCCATGCCGGCACGTCGCTCCGGGCGCCACGCCTATCCTCGTAAGCGACGCGGCTCACATGTTTTTCAATATATAGATCAAAGCTGCCTTTAAGGTAAGTTGCGCGCTCGAGGGCGTTGTAATATGAGCTCCAGCGCGTAACAACAGGTTTGATCGGCCGTATCATCTTAACGCGAGCGGCGGCAGGGAGGCCGTTGTTGGAGGCAACCAGGCAGTCGGCAAAGAGCTGGTGTTGTTGTGGGGATTGAATATATGTGATGACTGCGAGGAGCGTGCCGAGGGGGCCATTTTTACGCCATTGCTGCATGAAGATCTCCTCATCTAGCACCTGCTCGGCGGCGTTGTTGTAAGCGTCCTTATTCTTGCCGAAAAGGAGCGCTTGCCCGATGAGATTGATCGTGTGAGGGCCGCAGCGGAGGCGTCGCTCCGTCGCCTCAAAGTTGCCAAACTCGCGCGGTACAGCTGCGATCGCGGTGTCGTTGTTGCTGGCGTTATCAAGTACAAAATAGCCCAGCGTATCTGACGTGATCCCATACGCCCGCAGCGTTGCGGTAACAGCTGTAGCGATCGCCTCACCGGTATGGGCGCCCGTGAGCTGCGGCAGCGCGATAGGCAAGTCCTGGATCCTGCCCGACGACGTAGTAAAATGAGCGACGATCCCAAAAAACTCACGGGTGCCGCCCTTTGTTGTCCAGCCGTCGAAGCTTATATGTATTTTACTGATGGCCTTCGACAGCGCGTGAACTATCTGCGGCTGCATAAGGTGGAACAATCGCATCGCGTACGTGGCAACACTGCGCGGCGATCGCCACAAGGCGCTCTCTGCCTCGCCATTTACTATACGTAATAGATTGTGCGTTGACGCCCGGCTGATCAACTGCATGGGTAGGTTGTTGTCGAGGAGCCATAGCACTATAGCATGACGAAAGCGCTGTGTATCGAAGTTGCCCATCGCGTTAGCTGTAGCTTGCGGCACCTCAAGGCCGCCAGCCAAAACTTCGCGGAGAGATAGCTGCCCAGATAGGCGTTTTGATGGTGTAGCTTTGACGCCCATACGGTTAAGGTTATGGCCTTTATCGGGCTGGCCGAGGTGGGCGGCGGCAGAGGACTTTGCTTGAGAGACGTCAATGACAGTAGATGGCAGCTTGTGTATATGACAGTATTTACACACCTAAAACTGGCGTGTAGACGTATCCTGGTGCATGACGCGGTATCCATATTGATAGATCCAACTCTTCGATCAACGGAGCTGGCTTAAGGGTTTGATGTAGCGTTTCCTAAGGCGATCCTAATCAAGGCCATTAAAATCATCGCCGCCGCTATTAACATAGCCACCTTTAGCTACTTCTGTTATTGCTACTGACCCGGTGCCAGCGTGGCTGCCCTTTGTGGGCGCAGTGATGGTTCCTTAGGGTTGTGACTCAAGCTGCTTGCCTCTCCCATGACTGTAAGGGCTCCGGGGTTGGTGGCGGCGCCGGTGAAATTTTTAATCGCTTCATAGAGGTAGTAGGGACATCTCTTGCGCGCGTGCGCTTCTTAGTGGCTCTAGAAGGCATAGTAGTTGGCATCGCGATACTTTGTAAGTCTATAGATTGAGGGTGCTAGAGGCCGCCTAAAACAACGCCGTATAAAACACCAAGCAAGTATCAATTAATTGCAAGTATCGCAAATCTCATGCTTTTTTGCTTGATAAAAAAATATATCGATACTTGACTTGATTGATTTGAGAGTTTCAAGTAATACTTGCAAATTATTGATACTTGCTTGTTTGTTGCGGAGTATGTGGTATACTCTAAATTCTGTATTTAGTGCTACTTATTCGATCTGCAAAAACTAACTTAGGCTCTTTGATACTAGCAATGCGAGTTTACAAGACAACTTTAATCTATCTAAGCAAGCCCAGCGGCCTGGATAGCGAAAGACGCTGCCGCATCCGCACTGCTGCCGTAGCTGAGATGGCCTCCAGTAGCACCGCCATCACCACTACCACCGCAGATCTGATCAGCGGTACCGCAGAATTGCTTAATCTTCTCTGCTGAAAGACCGCTGATAGCCTGGCGCTTCAATGGGTCTCCGAACATGACAGCACCGCTAACATCAGTGGCAGAAAGGCCCTTGCTGAAAGCATTATGAACGACCATGGCACCCTGAGAGTAGCCTGATACGATGACTTTGGTGTCAGGGCATTGAGACTTGGCCTGCTTGACCAAATCGGCCATCTTCTGACCACCGTCACCACCAAGGTTGGCATTACCAGCAGCGGAGGCAGCGTAGTCAACACCCTGAACGGTAACACGGTCGTTACCCAGCTTCTGGCGAATAGTTTGGAACATCGGCGGTCCAGAAACGGATCCGACGTTGCCCATCTCTCCAGTACCGCGAGCGAAGACGATAGTCATGTCGGTGCAGCAGCTCTTGTCCACGATACCGTTTTCACTTCCCCCGAAGGCGTTGGACGGTCCAGATTGGGGCTTGCAGTTTGCACCAATCGTGCCGGCGCCACCAGTGTTGTCTCCGCCAGTCGCTGTGGGTGCTGCAGCGGCACCAGTCTTCGAGGGTGCGGGTACAACGGCGTCAGCTGTTGTCGTAGCACCGCCAGCACCGCCACCGAGGCCTCCGAGACCCCCGCTGAGACCTCCAAGACTCCCGAGACTTCCAAGACCCCCAAGACCTCCACTGGAACCCCCACCTAGGCCGCTGAGCCAGCTGCTCAATCCCGAGCCACCTGTACCGGTGCTGCCTCCAACTAGGCTGGGAAGGCCGGTCGGAAGTGAGAGACCTCCACCTCCGAGAGCTGAGCCTAGGCCAGAACCAAGACCAGAACCCAGACCAGAATCTATACCGGTACCTGTCCCAGAGCCCAGTCCCCCAACTGGTAGCGAGAAGGATGGTAGCGAGGGAAGCTGGGGGCGCGGGAATGCAGTTGCAATGCTGGCAAGAGCGAAAACTTGAGCGGCGTAGTACTTCATCTTGCGGTATTGTTCAAAAGTTGATGTGGAAAAGATTCAATGAGTCGTCTGTGTCTGCGTAGAGCAAGTCGTTTGAAGAAAAGAATGTATGTGCACAGCACAACGAAGAACAAGACTGGCGCCGAAAGCGAAGGTGATAGAGTGGAAGTGAAAGTCGGATCGAAGTCGATGCCGATCAAACTTCTGTTGAAGACCTACATCTTATACAAAAGTCCCCAGTTGACTTCCTCGGAGGACCGCCGCAGCGAATTACGCCTTTGAGTTTCGAAACATTGCTTCTGCGGCGAGATGTGATGCAAGGAATGCCATGGCGTGGTCCATCAACGCGACGTTATTGTGGAGTCGTTGCTTTATTCGCGGGAAGAGGCTGATATGTACAGGGAAGCGTACCCATGCTCTCCATGTCTGATCACTGAATCTGTCGGGTGACCTCTACCTGTTTCGTGTTTTGCCCGGCTTAGCCTCGGCATGCGTTTGGGAGGAGTAAAGCTCTTGTTTCTGCGACCAAGGATGGATGTGGGCGCATGACCCCAGTAACGGTTTCGATCATCGAGCAGGATTCTCGTTGCTTTAGCGGCGGACAGGGTGCTAGGGTGTTGTATCAACCTCGACAAGTCGCACATGTCATGAGTTGTGAATATTGTGCACAACATCCCCTTCGACATCCCGCATCGCGTCAAAACATGCCACATTACGTCGTTCACACCTTGAAAGCCGAATGTCTGATTTGAGCTAGACACAGTCATTCGGAGTGGTTCACGCAAAAGATTCCGCCGTCAAACATGTGTGCAAACTCTAACACTGCTACGGAACGTTTACGTCGTTGCTTCTTAGCAAGCCATGTCGGCTCGGCTGGCTTGGTGTTGTTCATGCCTTGCATGGTCTGAACTTGCCAGCGATCGAAATGTACAAGACGGCATCATCCGCCAAGAATCTAACCATCCTTCATTTGCCAGCCATGATCTTCTCAAAGGTGCGAACGGATGTTAATCAATCAGAATGGCGTAGGGCTGTCACATCCATGTCGACCATGCGACCTGCGACGGGCCTCGGCAGCCACTACCGGTATGTGGGCCGTTTCACGATGACCCTGGTGCAACATCAACCATCAATCGTAGGTTTACTAACAAGTACTTCCATTGACCCAATCAGATGACCGTCTCCTACCTTACATCCGGGGCTGGCTTATATGCCACTCAACGTCCCGTAAACCTGCTTTTCGCACGCTATCGCGCCATCACGACGACTTTGCCCGCACAGCCGCCTTCACCTCCTCCATCGCGTCATATCCGTAAAGCCAGGGCTGCACCTCGGGACATGTCCACCGACTTGGAAATGCACCCTTGAGTTCATTGCCAAGTTGACCTAACATCTGTTCATCCCGCTTTTCCTGTTCTGGCCCGTCGCGGAGGTGGAAGTCTTTTCGCTGCTTGAACGTCTCCCGGACGATACCTTCGCCGCGCGCTTTCCGTAATTGTTGGAAGAGCCGAAGAGTATGTGGCAGTTGCTCCTTTGAGTTGAAATGCTCCGGGGCAAGTAGAAGTCCCAGAACGGCACCGTCCTCAATAGAAGAATTTGCGCCTTGAGCGAGATACGGAAGCATCGGGTGACATGAATCCCCGATGAGCACAAGATTGTTTTGCGCGTTGATCCAGGACTCCATCTCAGCCCGGTGCATCAGTTTCCACTTGTCCACCTTGTCCACACACCCAAGTAGCTGGGTCAACCTAGATCACTGTTAGTTCTACAGTGCAGTCGAAGGGTGAGGCGAGTGGAGTATCTTACACTGGATCCCATCCCTCAAACAACTCCTTCATTTCGTCCAAGTTGCCCTCCGTCCTTGCGACGCCTTCTTCAAGATCGTCGGGCACGAGCAAAACCACGTTGTACATGTTGCCGCTGCGCAAACTGTATGCTACGACGTGTGCATCTGGTCCTGCCCAGAATCGACATGCGGGCGATTGCACCATCTCTCTCAGCTTCGAATCGCTGATCTGGTCGATCTTGAGTACGATGCGATATGCTAGGTCGCCGGTAGGCAGCGGAGGGTCGTTTCGCCCTAGCATCGTAGAACGACACGAGGACCATAGTCCATCTGCTCCAACGGTGAGATCGGCGTCGTACTTCCGACCCTCTGAGGTTTTCACACGCGCTCTGTCACCGGTTGTTGAGCCAAAGTCTACATTCGTTACTTTCGCATTCAATACAACAACTACACCCAGCTCTTTCGCTCGCTTGACCAGCGCTTGCTGCAGATCCACGCGATGGCAGTCGGAGAATGGCGCTCCATATTTGCGCCGGATGTTCGCATCAAAGTTCTCTTCATGCGCGAGGATCTTGCCGCGATAATTATGTACGGTCAATGTGACTGGTTCGCAGACTTGACCGCGGATGGTATCGTATACGGCCCAATTTTGAAGGAGACGTGTGGCATTAGGTGTTAATTGAAGGCCAGCGCCTATCTGGAGTCGTGATAAGTATGGATGTGGAATGTAGCGGCTTGATGTCGTGGGCGTGAACGCATACCTCAGCCAGCTCCCTTGCGCCCTCCAATACAGTGACTGAGTGCCCTGACAGTGCGCATTGTATCGCGGCGGCGAGACCAGAGAGACCAGCGCCGACGATCAAGATGTCGAGTTTGTGTGACATATTTGTTCGTACACGTGCCACAAACACGACTCACCGGTCAGCTTCGGGAATGGTAAGCAGTGTAAGTAAAGTTGAGATGTGCGACGCGTCGTAATATCGTTGCTTTCCTGAACTTTGCTCTATTGATCGTACTTCAGATCTGTCGCTGGATGCAGCAAGTCCTCGCGCGTTTGCGCGCCGCATCGTAAGTTCTATTGCTAGATATTGTCTCTTCCGGAGCATAGAGAGTGGAGTGGGGATGCGGGGAAGCCCTTCGCGGCTCAGAGACCCTGGGCCGCGCGAACGGGACGTGGACCCCCACCACCCGACATAGGTAATGCGAACCCTCTCTTCACTTCTGTACCTAGTTTTTTCCGCCCCGTGAATCGATAACGAGCGTTACAATGATGATTCCAGATAAGCTGGGAACGAGTCGCTCACAGTCGGTAAATGGAAGATGATCTCCGCCCCAAACAGATGAGGGACATAAGCTCCGCATCACATCAGAAAGCACGCAATTTGCCGAGCACAATATACTCCGCAGTTAGAAAGCCACCTGATACGGAGGATTGCGGCCACCCTCATCGCTGCTTGGAAATGGCAGCGTCGCAATGCTTGTTTTGAGCTGTTCTGGACAAAGTTCAAGCTTCGGAGGTAACAACAGAGATCGTTAACGCCGTGTTGCTAGCTTCCCACATGACCGGCATCCATCTATCTATCCGCACAAACACATCAAGAGTTCATCGTTGACTCCTCGCACATCCCCAGTATTCTATGCAGGAACTCTTGTTGGCATCGCACCATTTCTCTGCCAACGGCAATGTCCGGCTCAAACATCGAGGCCCTATGGTACACACCCGACCAAACATGCAGTTCTACGGTTCCTCCGACCTGCCATATCCTCGTCACAAATCTGGCCGCGGCATCTCTGAAAACCTCACAAGCGCCAACGTCAATAAATGTTGGCGGCAGGTTCGACAGCTCTTCAGCTCGGCCAGCAACCCTCACGCCTGTGGTATCATCCCGGTTCGATCCCAAGACAGCATTCTAGGCCCACTCATCCATCCACCCAGACCAGACTGTCCTAGAGCAGAGCTGCTGAGCTTTGGGTCGTAGGGGAGACGTCAACTAATTATCTTGCATACCCGATCTACCTAGCCTATGTTTCTGCTACTGAGCTTCAGGACCATGATGAAGAAACTGCGGGAAGAAATATACAGATAGCCCGGACATTCTCAATACTGTGATCAACAGCGATTACTAATCGATATTATTCTGGTCTTAGCCTAGCGGCGGGCGTTGAGGACGCTAGGTCCGTTGGCGGAAGACGAGAGTGCGTAAGAGAACCATGATCTTTGCGGACTCTCGCAACAGCGACAAAAGTGCCGCCTGCAGCTCAACAAAACAGTCGCGGATTGTGGTCGCGAACGATAATCTTGCACGGGCCTGTGACGAGGGTCTATTTGCAACACGATGTACTCCCGTGGTAATAAGCAACCAGTTGAGCAAGAAGATTCTATCTAACTGGACTAGACATCCTAAGTCTGAGACTGCGATATATGGCTTAAAAACAGAAGCTCGGAAGTGCTTGATAAAGCCATTGTCGCATAGTAAAACCTCCTTTTGTCACTGATGTCTTCCTACATGGTCTGATCAATTGATTGTACTGAAGGCATTCACGTTCGGTAGCCCGACTGAATGAAGCTTGATAGCGATCTTCCGCATGTGGAGCTCTTCAACTCGGCTTCCTTGGCTTCAGCAGCAGCAGCGGCCAAACGCTCTTCCTCCTCTTTTCTCTCACGGAGTCTCCTATCTCTGGTGGTCTCCTTTTTCTTCTTCTTTCCTCCGCCCCAAATGCTAGCGGCCCAATCTGCCGCCTTTGATGTGGCTTCCTCTTCCTCCCTTCTCTTCAACTCAGCTTCCTCGGCTTCAGCAATAGCGGCGGCGGCTTCCTCTTCTTCCAGGCGGATACGTTCTTCTTCTTCCAGGCGAATACGTTCTTCTTCTTCTAGGCGGATACGTTCCTCTTCTTCTAGACGTATACGCTCTGCCTCTTCCTCTTCTAGACGTATATGCTCTGCTTTCTTGCCCTTCTTCTTCTTCTTTGTAACGGTCGAAACTGCATCACTCCAGTCGCCCCAGATGTCGTCCTCCTCCTTTTTGCACTCCTCTGCTTTGGTAGCTACAGCAGCAGCTTCTTCCTCCTCTATCTTCTTCAACTCCTCTTCTAGGCGCATCCGTTCTGCCTCTTCTTCCTCTTGTCGCAGGATCTCGACAGCCTCCTCTTCTATCTGGCGCTTCGTGTTCTCCTCTTTCTTCAACTTCGCCTTCAGTTTCTTCGCCTGTGACTTACTGAGCCCCGCATACGGATCCACTTCTACCTCGGGAGGTCCAGGTACCGCACTGACTTCTGTGTGTTCTTCTGCGGTGTGCAGCATCCCTTCTTTTCTCTCCTCCTGGTCGCATGGAATCGAGGCTGTAACTATACTAGCCTCCGATCCGCTGCTGCGATTCTGGCCTAGATTATGAGGATCCCAAGCAGCCGACGAGTCATCGAAAGCTCCAAATTTCTCTACAGACAAAAGCCACGCGTTAGAA
Organism: Parastagonospora avenae f. sp. tritici 18332-5; assembly: GCA_022559985.1. Taxonomy (NCBI): domain Eukaryota; kingdom Fungi; phylum Ascomycota; class Dothideomycetes; order Pleosporales; family Phaeosphaeriaceae; genus Parastagonospora; species Parastagonospora avenae. The sequence goes on from JAFJTR010000118.1 coordinate 28,055, forward strand.
CTCACCGTGATGCGCTTGGGAAACGAGTGTGGTAGATAAGGTGAGCAGAATCCTGGAGTCCCATCTCGTTCTGGCGCTGAGATCTTGCGAGTTGTGGCCATCTCTTTGCGCAACTCGTCTACTTTTTCGCTGTACAGACCAACGATTATTTGAGCCAGTAGCTTTGTCAGCGTAGGGCTTTCGATGCTTTCGAAGAAGTCCAGTTCAGATGGTGTGGGAAGGTCTTGTTTAAAGGTCCATCGAAATTTCTTTGATATGTACCCGAAGCCATACATGTTCATCAGGAGGCCCTGTAACAATTTTTTCTCGGATAGCGCACTGGGCTAATTCCTGAAGGCCAGGTACGCCGTACTTCTTAGCGGCTTCGAGAGTAAGCACAGCTTTTATGGAACTCATTGCGGACGACGCTGTTATCGAAATCCTCGCTTTCCTCGTCATTGAGAGTCTGGTAGACACCTGTGTGCAGGAAGTGAATCAGGACGTGGCCGATGCTCGCGTCTACGTCTAGGAGATGAATCCTCCCTGTCCAGGGATTATGACCTGGGACATTCTTCAATCTTTCCAGCAAAACCTCTGGGAGGTAATACTTCTGGCGATCGGGACCGAAGCGTAGGGTGAATAATGGGCTAGCATATGGACTGAGTTATTTAGCTCTACGATTTTGTGCTTGATCGAACAGCGGAGGCCTGCCTCACCTTGTTGTGGGTCGAGGAAGCGCAAACTTGGCCACTTACGCGCCCTTAAATTTCTTCGCCATGGCAATTGAAGCAGTTTGAGTGGCACTGTTCGTAGGATCTTACTAAGAAACCGAGGGGGGGAACTTATAAGACTGGCACTGAAGTTAGAAACAAAGGGCCGTTCATCATAAATGCAGAAGATCGTTCTAGGGACGTTTCTTGTTAGGTTGGTGCATGCATATTTAGAAACGGCATGCCATCCAGCAATTGACGCGTTGTTCACGAAGGATTCCTGCATATGCGCAAACACGACACCTTGCATACCAAAGCGTCTAGCCGCTTGACCCCGCACATGAATCTTCAGTCTGAGTATGAACTATGTGCTCACACCATAATCAACACAACGAGCCCGTGTTTGGAGTAAGCCTTAGTGTGGGTGGGGCAGTTTGAACTCGTCGCACTGCGTATCAGTCGATGTGTGCACTTCCGGGAGAGCGACCCGCAGATGCAGCCACAGCGCGTAATATGTCACTGTACCATTGGCCCTAAAACTACGAAATACCTCCACGAGATAGTGACCTTGTGTCGCCTCATATCTTATAAGCTGGACTCAGCAATCGTTGGTACTTCCCACGTAGTTGGAATCCTAACTAATCTACAATGGCACCACGGACTGCAACAGGACAAACAATGTCCATTTGCGTATTGTGCAAACGCACTTTCGGCAGCACGGCAGCGCTCATAACACATGAGAAGAATTCGCTAAAGCATGTACCCTTCAACTGCAAGGCATGCAATCGATCTTTCGGTACCTAAACCGCGCTTAGCTAGCACCAAGACAACTCTCCAGCGCATCGAAAACCCAGAACAGACTCTGTCGCTACTTCTATTGCATCTGTTCCAGTTGCCAACTATGTCTCTCCGGCGTTACCAACGACATCTAATGTCCGCTCGACAATACGTAACGCTCAACCCAGTCGCCATACCACGACAAAGAACACCACACGCGTAGATCCGACCTTCGATCTGCCTCTTGCTGTACTTGAGAATTGAATGCAAGCTCTAGCTATACCACATTTTAATACGATTGTCGCACAACCTAAGATCGGTCGAGCAAACAATCCTACACGGCAGACGGAGACAAGGACTTCCTTCACGTTTCCTGAATTGCACCAACGTATTGCTGAAGCTGTCGCGCCTAAAATAACTTCGACATGGTTCAAAAAAGACTTGAAAGCTCGTTTTGACGACGACCACGGAACAAATGTCGTGGGAAAGTTTACATGTGACAACGACGGATGCAGAAAGAACGGGTGGAGCAGTGGAGTTGTAGCAACGCGAATTAGAGGTTACCCTGGTAGTGGATACAACGCTATTGTGTACAACCAGTGTTTCAAGTCTTGCGACCAGTTAGGAAGCCTCAAGGTGGATGAAGAATCGTACGTGGAGCGGATTGCGTACAGGCTCAAGAAATGGGCAGGCGTGCCAGTGGAGCAGCCACCGTTTAGTGGGCGGAATCGTGGGCCACATGATGAACGCTGCGAGGGCTGCAGGGCGGGAGACTGCCTATGGACAGACAGATCGTCATAAAAAGACGTATCTTCGTGATGGCAACATATGGTGATAAGGCGAGGCGGAATCTCGCTGCATCGGTACAAACATGGATTAATATACGCACCACCAATAGACTGGTTATTAATGCAGCCCTGCCGCATAAGGATCGCCTTTGTACACTGGAAGGGTTTGACCTCGTTGATCGCATTTGCATTTATCTAGCCAGCATGTTGAACTTTGAGCGCCAGTCAGACACTGAATTCAGCAACATCGCTACTTACCCACACTCAAGCGGCGGCGCGAACGCATCGGGCGCTTCTCATATCATGGCTCTATCCATCGTTGGCCTTCTTGTAGGCATATTAGTCGTATACATGGTAGCCCGTCGACTTTGGCGGGCAAAGCTATCCCCAGGACCCCTTGGCCTTCCACTGCTCGGGAACCCACATCAAGCGCCGAAAGGAGCTCCATGGGTGACCTTCACCGAGTGGATCAAACAGTAGGGGAATATCGTTTCGGTCAATCTTGGAGATATCATTATCATAGTTGGTGATTATGGAACGGCGAAAGATCTAATTACTTGAGAAGCGAAGGAATATTTACAGTAGCAGACCGCGTCTTGTAGGATATTGTCGTGACTTATCATGATAGATGACTAACTTCTTTGTACAGGTAATAGGGCACGAATTAGTGTGCAACAGTAATCCAATCGTGTTCAAACCCTTTAGCGATGATTTTCTACTGCATCAAAAACTTCAAGCGCCAGTGTTGAGCCCTCGGGCAGCGGCTTGCTGCACATCTATACAAGACTTGGAGAGTCAACAACTACTCAAAAGTCTTCTGGACTCAGCGGAAGGCATCGCGCATCGCGTTGAGGTGTTTGCAACCAGCTCGGCTTATTCGATGGCTTTCGGAATGCATATCCACACCCGGAAGGAGTGGCAGGTGGAGCGAACTCGTGAATGCATGAGAAACTTTCATATAGCCGGTCAGCCGGGAGTTTAGATCGTGGATGCGCTACCATGGCTCAACTACCTGCCCGCAGCCATTGCGCCTTGGAAGCGCAAGGCTGCAAAGTGGTTTCACGAACTCGTCGACCTGCATGTCGAGAGCTACAATGAAGCGCTCGAACGCGAAGATTGGAACTGGGCGAAGTATTTTGAACAGGCTACTGAAGTGCAGAGCATGACCGAGCAGCAGATCGCTTGGGACATTGGTATACTCGCAGATGCTGGGGTTGAAACCGTGAGCGCTACGATCATGCTCTTCGTCCTTGCATACGTCGCGCATCCTGAGTGGCTCTTGAAGGCACAGAAAGAGCTCGACGAAGTTGTAGGTAGCCAGCGCCTGCCCGAATTAGAGATTTGAAGGATTTGCCATACATTCAGGCCGTAATGGAAGAGGTGTTCCGTTGGCGTCACCCTCAGTAAGCCGGCATTCTGCACGCCACGACCCACGAGGACTATTACAAGGCTTACCTCATCCCCCAAGGGCTCTGTTGTCAGAAGTGACGTCGCAGAGTCACGCGCGCATCGCCGTGCTGCAGGTACATAGGAAGTGCGGGAAGGTGAAGATGAGTCGAGTCAAGTGCGAGCGGCGCGTGTGAGACACTGCCGCCGAGGCTGTTCTGGTTGCGCGCGAGCGTCTAGGGGTCGTCTTCGTGAAACTCGAAGCGCAGAATGTCCATTGTACCTAGTGCAGCTGCCCGAAGTTGTGTTGTTGCGGCGGGGCATCCCCTGCGCTACCGCATACACAAGCTTTTAGACCGCGGGATGATGGTGGTGCTTCGGAAGGATGCCGAACACCCATGCCGCATTTGCGATGGTTCGGTACCGGTACGCCGGGCACTACGGTACGGTATACGACCCTGATTCTTGAGCCAGTGAGGTAAGCTGCGAAGGCTAACTGATGCGTCTTCGAGTCCTAACCCTGACAGAAAATGTTCAGCCGCTTGCGACGCTCTTCCCTAAACGCCTGTTCTCCGCGACTTCGGGCTATGCGAAGTACGGCCACAGCGCGTGCCAGATCCATTTTGAGAATTACACCTCGCAGTCGGTCCGCTTCTGACGTCGTTGCGCTTGTCTCAAACGACACCACATCACCTCCAAACTTTACTGGCGCCACGGCCTAACTCACAAGCTAATTAATCACATCAGGAGCGGCTTGAAGCCAGCACGAGGACCGGCACCGTGGCTGTGCAGTGCTAAAAACCGTTCTGTGCGCATAGCATCTATACACAAAAGAGAACAGGGCTGCCGTGACTCACCGTCTGACCGGTGGTAATCATATCTCGCTGCCGAGATGGCTCTTATAGGCAAATGTACAAGAGGCGGTCGGTGATTAAGCACATCGAGCCACACAACGACTTTTCGATTCTGAACGATGTCACTCCAATTCTGGAGGTCGCCCGGACAGGGCTCCAAAGACACCGATCCACTGCTTGAGGCAGCACTTCCTCCGCAAATCGAGGACGATTACCTGAAGACCGACGACGAGGAAGGCGAACTTGTGCTCGGAGGTCTTCCTAAGGAGCTCGAGAACCTAGACACGATTGAGGTGCCACTCGATCACAGCCGATATTCGTCGGATTACCCGTGGGATTACTGGACTATGAACGGCTGACAGATCTCAGTGACAGGCATGTCGTTCTCTCCAAATGGCCCTGAGGATATCACGCCGGTGCTCCAGACGCCCCAGATTGCCGTAATATCGTCATCCGTGGCCGTGGATGGCGTTGCCAACCGACGTGGTAAAGAAAATCCACAAAATCATTGGCATACAGTATACCTTTCACTGGATCTAGTGCTATGAGAGAAGCGAACTGCCTAATTGGACAATCACGTTCGGACCGCATGCGCGATCGATCACATTGACTCCTTGGGACTATCTGATTGAAGTCTACGACAGGGTCCTCAAGCAGCTCAAATGCATTTCTGCCTTCTTCCCTTTGGAACAATGCGGAGATTAAGGCTTCATCATCTTAGACCAGCCGTTCTTGAATGGATTGTACAGCGTCCTTGATGCAGATAGGAAGAGCATCTCGTTCGCGAATCGACCGCTGTAGAGATTACGATCACTGCCAAAGGCTACACAAACAACTTTCTTAAAAGTCAGTGTAGAGTAAAACAAAAAGCTCACAGTCATCATGCAAGTATGATGAGGGTCGAAGAGCAAAAACGGGCAAAAACATACAACAGCGGGGATTCGCCAGTGGTCACCCACCTGACTACTAATCCGCCGGTGCGCTGCTTAAATATGGCTGAGCGGACGGGAAGCCTTGTATTCAACGCCCTGTGGTCGTATGTGGAGAAACAAGTCAGTGAAATGAAATATAATAACAAGTGTTATTTTACTTACAGGAGATGTTCGAGAGTAGGTTCAGAGCGTCCATCGAACAACGGCGACTCAACACCAACACGAATAACTGCAAAACGTCGAACCTACTATTGTGTATTAACTAAAATTACATCATCTCATCGGTATCCTTTCTAGTGCTTTCATTTCTTCGGGACTTTGTCATCTTCGCCATTCGGGCCCTTGGGAGGTCCGCAAGCCGGATTCCCAGTTCCACCACTGTTGACTGGGCTTCCTGTGCCGTGGGGCGGGCTTTGTCACGATTCGAATCTCGCTTGTTCACCACTACAAGTATGGTACTATGGCGGGGTAAAGTGTGTTCATATTTTGCTCCCCATTTCTACCGCGACAGGCTTCCACCACTCTGGACTGGGCCTGCACTCCTTTGATGTCCATCTCCATCGATTGGGTCTCCACCATCCTTGCTTCCACCTTCATGAATTTTACCTTTCTTCCCGCCCTCTTGTGGCCCGCTACTACCATCCGGACCTCCGCCTCCATCACCCTATGTCGCACTTCCACCACCCTGCCCACCACTACACGCGAGATAAGACTGTCGAAACAAATCGCCCTCATCATCAGACTCCTCGCCCTTGACATTCCTATCAGCCCATATCGGAGGCGTGTACGGTATGTTGAATGCCTCGCGGTAAAGCCGCATACTCGTGCCCTCCGGCGCAGGCAACTTAAACCGTCCATTATGATCAAGTGACGGGGTTCCATCATCCCATCTCAACTGCTGATTCGGGTTGAGTGCCGCAATATCCAGCGGCTCATAAACCACCTCTTTGCCCCTGCCCTCCGGCGCCTGCTTGAAGCTCGGCCAGTCCTGGAATCCCACGCTGTACTTGTCCTTGTACTTGCTGCGGTAGTCTCTGAAGTTTGGATGGTTGTGAGGAATGTCGGCGGGCACGTGGAACGTGTTTGCGGCGGTTTTGACGGGGAAGATGGGGGAGTGGGGCGGGGAAAGGACGGGCGATGGTGGCCGGATGTCCATGTATGCGTGCTCGCGCTCACGGCGGCCGTAGGTAGTTTCAGCCCAAGTTGTTGTAGGTACTAGCTCGTAGGTCTTGTGATCACGCTTTTTTCGGGCGAATTCCCAAAGCAGGCCTTCGACTCCTTCGTCTGTTTGTCTTTCATCGTCAGAGATTTCTGGTGATGGCGAGCGCGGTGGTACGTCCCTTTCTCCAGGGGGGATTTTCGCTATCATCCCTTCTTCTACGGCTAGGTAGCCTGGCTTGACAATGTCTGTTTGGTCGTAGGAGTCGTTCCAGTTGTATGATGATTCGCCGGCGGAGATGAACACTCCAGTATCAAGTAAAGTCTTATCCAAGTTCCTCGCGGTCGGTATCGTGTTATGGACGTACAGATTAGTAGGAAATATGCGTCGAGATGAATTGTCTTGTGTAGCCTGTGTGTGGAAAGGCTGCATCTGGCGAGCCCTTCGTTGAGTGTGAGTTTCGAGCATCGGGGATCCATCAACGGCCACATTCTTCCCTTCCGCTGGATTGTCTTCGATACCCGCTCTTCTCCTCTCAATTGCCTGAAGATCCAGGCCCAAGTTAATCGGAGTTATCGCAACTGGGGGGTCCGCTTCTCCTAGACCGACAGCCAACCTTCTTGCAGCTGGAACAATCAGATGTAGCTTACGTGGGCCAAGCGCCGGCATATTGATCGTCTCAGTCATGCCCACTTTGTGGCGCTCGTAAGATTCGAATGTCCCCCAAAGAGCGTCTGCATAGCCATTACTATTGTTCCACAGCATCGGCGCTGCTTCGTTTCGAAATGCCTTTTTAACAGGCCCGCCGTCTTCATCAATGTGTTGAGCGTACTGATTCCGAAACTCTGGTACACGGAAGTGCAGATTATCCTCGTACTTAGCCGTAGCATTTCTTCTATTCAAATATAGTCGCATCCGTGTCGCGTGCGTAACACCTGCAGCTACGCCCACCTCTGCACTTTGCTCTGCCCTCTTCAAGGCATTCGCTAGCCGTTCTCTCTGATTCTCCAGAGTATCGTTGATATCGGCTCGAGTCATGCCCTCTGCAATGACAAACTTCTTCGGTGGCGGCCCTTTCTTCCCTCCTTTCTTCACTCTCTTTGGCTGCGGGGGCTCGACCTCATCTGGCGCGGGTGTGCCTAGCTTTGCAGCAGCGCTGCGTGTCACCCGAACATTGTCAGGCGGTCTTAGAGGCTCATCGTTCTTGTTGTCAGGTGATTGGGGGAGATTATTATTTCCGTCAGATTGGTTGGGAGGCCCATTATTGTTGTCGTTCTTTTGTTTTGGTGCCATCTTTTCACGCTGGTCACAAGCACGAAATCGCAAAATGAAGAAAGTTAAGAGCAAGAAAGCGCAGTGGAGATTCGTCTGAATACACATCAAGTAATATTGCTTTGTTCCGACGGGTACTTCCCATCAAAACCGACTCGAGCCGATATGCCTTTGTTCCCACTTCGAATCTACACCAATCCGGAACTTTGTTGCACAACAAAGACAATGCGCCAAGATCGTTCTTCAAGCTAGCCTGATTATCTTTTTGTCGCTCACCTGCTCCGAATATAGAGCTGACACACACATAACTTATTTGGGTGGAAAAGCCATCTCCATCGGGGAGCGCTCGCGATCATCCTCGTCGAAATCTCCCGACGTCCACAATCTCACCCTCCGACCGGCCGCCTTTTCCGTTTCGAAATGCCGCTCTTTACGGCGCCAGCTCCCAAGTTGATCCATGGGCGCTCGTTCCGTGCTTGGCGACACCTGGTCGTCCATCGTGAGCTTAACAGTGCGATATCTGACGCGCCACGCTTCTGCAACCACAGGATCGGAGTAGGCACCTCGTGGTCGACGCGGGTGAAGTCTTCGCTCCTTTTCTGCAGATGTTTCCTCCTTCTCTGGTGGAGCCTCGTTATCCTTTCCTGCTACTTCTTTCGTGCTCTTGGCCTTTGAAGCCTTCTGCGACGATTGCTTGACACGAGCGCTAGCAGCCTCCTGATCACCATCTCCGGAATCGCCAAAACCATCGATAGGATCCTCATCAGAAATATCCTGGCCGCCGTCAGAATTTTCGGGTATAGTATCCCCTTCCTTGCCCACTTTCGGTGATGTGGTATCCCGAAGCACTGCAAGCCCCTCTCCTTTGAGAGATGCAGGAATCTTTCTCAAAGTGGAACGCTCGAGTTCAAAGCCATCTGGCTGACTAGAAGATGGTCTATCTTGTTCGTCTTTGCTGTTCTCCTTCGACATCTTGCCTGTGCGATTCTTCCGAGCGACAGGTTGGACTAGCGGGGTTTTCAGCGCCGAAGGTTGGCTACGACTGGTTTGCGACGATACGGCAGAACGAGTTCGCCTAGATGAAACCGCAATTGATTGCGCACTAGATGCTGTCTTGACTTGTCCCTTGTTACTGTGCTTCGCTGTCTTGCTGACTGCTAGCTTCTTGTCCGCCTTGATTGCGGTGGTGACATGAGTTTGCAGATTGCGAGTCGATGTCTTTGACGAAGCTACCTCGTCATCTTCATCTCCATCTTCATCCTCTTCTGGGACGACAGAGAGGTCGTGTCGCAAAGATGCGGATAGGAGTCGACCGGCATGCTCCTCATCTGTGCCGGCCATGACAGCGTCTGCAATGCCGTGCAGGGCCGGGGTGCTAAATTGAAATGATGGCGCTGCGACGTTGGATCCTGTTGTAGACGATGGATTGCGCAGTCGAAGCTTTAGTATACGAGTGGGCTTTGCGGTGGATGAAGCATCGTCGACATTAGATGGTTCATATATGCTCTCGTTCTTCTTCTGACGCTTGGGTCTGGCACCCGCGTCGGCCAGAGGGGTGCTTTGCTTGCGCTTCCTACTCTCTTTAGGCTGTGCTGGTGCTGGGACTGGTGCTTGGACAAGCGCACGTGTAGACACCTGAGATCGAGGTAGGCCACCTGCAGCGACTCGTTTGTTGGCGGCAATATCGTCGGGATGCGCTTCGTCCCACTCTTCAAGCCTGAGGAGCATGTCCTTTTTCTTCGCCGGCCATTGTTTAGCGGTCATCCCAATGCCTCGCATCATCAACTTAAGATCTGCCACTGTGTATTGCCCGTAGGTAACCATTGTGGGGTACAGTCTCGTCAATATTTGCGTGGTGATAACCGGTGCGGATGGGGTCAGTTGAGCCGGAAGTTGAAGCTGCGTTGGGTTGCTTGTTGTGGAGGTTGCGACGACCGGGGTAGTTGAGGGGTGAGACGAATGATTTGACCGTGAAGGGAATTTATCAAGAGGAGGGAAGAGGTGCGAGATGAAATGGTTCCTGGCGGTGGTCGTGCCCTTGACTTTCACGCACATTGGATACGAAATCGCGAGACTCGCGATTGGCTATAGCTTTTCACTATGTTTGCTCTGTGAGTGCTACATTGAATCGTTGCGCTTGGGCCTGGCATGGCACCAGTCTGGGCCGGAGGTGTAGGCCCACAGTGCGCTCATTTCTCTGGGTGCACTATGGCGTAATGTATGGTTATGAGAATATGGCGAGGTAGTATTCTCCACAGATATATACGTCCAGTATAAGGTAGCAGTCGTGGTCGAGAGCATGCTCAAAGTCATCCACGAATTATATCATATTAGCGTTGATATATAATTCTAAATAGTGGCGTTTGTTTGCGCAACGAGCTCAGAGAATTGTTAGCTCACAACATAATTATCCTATCACCGGTTCTAGCTCATTCGGCCTAGACAAGATCACGAGTGAAAAGATAGCGGCCTGGCGGGAGTGATCAGATTTGACGACCAGTCAGCGAGCACAGCCATGCCAGGAACTATGTTCACACAAGGTCGGCGCCGCTGGTGGGCGAAAAGTCCCTGGAGTGTAAGGGCATATCCTCCCGCTGTGGCACTTAGCCCTTCCCAACTCATCCCTAAGGTACCCGCAACTCTTTCGTCCATCTCAACCCGAACACTTCGAAGAAAACACTTTGGTTTTCAGGATCCCTCAAGTATCAATCATGACCGAATCTCCGCTCGTATCGGTTGAGGCTAGTAACTTAAGTAAGCAACAAGTCGCGCCGGCCACAGCAGCTTCCGAGGAGAATACAGCGGACAAGATCATAGAAGAAAACCACGCACCGGCTCGTTTGGCTGCCTCGAACGGCCACGTGCCCCATAACGCAGCAAAGCCAGACCAACCTCGCGTGTCTCGTTTCGCCAACCTCGGCCCCAACGCGCACCTTATTAAAAACGCTGGACAGAAAGACACAGGAGCAATCAAGTCTACTCATAAGACCTTCCGTGCTAATGATGTTCAGCCAAATTCGACCGTGCAACAGCGCAAAGTCATCGAAGATGTAGACATGGACGAGCTGGAGGAGCTGTTATTTCCCGCGGATCCTCGACAGGCCTACCGCGAACGAGGATCGCTACCCATCGACCTGCGCCCGAAGATGCCGAATCATCTGAAGTATGGTGGTACTGTTGTGACCAATCTTGGATGGCGGCCAATGCACAATCAAAACGCGAGAGTCGTTCGGGGCCCCATTGAGACGTCGCAGGAAGGCGGGATCATGAACAGTAATCTCACAGAGCAAGAAATCCTGACTGAGAAGCTGAGAAAGCATGCTGCTATCGAAGCAGAGCGCTCAATACAGCAATTAAACGACGAACGCGAACTGGCAGAGCTTTTGGAGGAATACGAGAAGCCGTTGGTCGACGAGAAGTATTTCGGCCTCGAGAATTACCTGAAACACTCTGGTCAGTCTGAGGAAGGCCGACTCGTCGAGCGCGAGGAATCAGATGATCCCCTCGGTGCGCAGTCTTCTATCGTAGCTCCGCAGGCGCCTATCCCAACTGGATGCATACTTCGACGCCGACTTGACGGTAACCAGGAAGAAGCCAAGGCTGGTAAGAAGAAGCGCACCCATTGAGCGAAAATCTTGTCTAACAAACTGCAACCAGATCCAGATGCGTCCTCGTCTCGTCCCTCCAACCTAAAAGAGGCTGTAGACAGTGCAGACGTTCCCAACGAAGTCAACGCCGCCACCAAGATTCCGACATCTGAGCCGGCATTAGAGCGGGCCGGCAAGTTCGAGCTCATTGAAGATGACAGCCATGCAGTTGTTGTGGGCCAGCCGGCCCCGGAAAAGCTCAATATTCGTCTGCATGGCGTCGGTACTGATGGCGATGAAACATTTACTTTCAAGAACATATCGCACGACTCTATCGACTGGTCAAATAAGAGCCACGTTTTGAGCGTCAACAAATGGCGGTATGGCATTTTCCATAGTCGCGGCATCGCTGTCAAGCGTGTCAACGTCTTCTTCCATCCCAAGGAAGAGGCATGGCTGGTACTCTTCCACAAGAAGATTAAGCTGGTGGTAGAAGCTGGCCATATGATCAAGCTACCGGGTCCTGTCCCAACGATGGAGTCCTTCAACAAATTCTTCGTCGGCAAGATATTACAGGATGCCGGTGGAGACGACTTGCTGCCACGTGAGCCGCGCGACGAGACGTCAATGAAGAGCAAGTTTCAGTACGTGAAAAGCGGCTTCAAGAACATGCGCGACGTCATGCGTAAGCTCTTGGAAGGTAAAAAGGGTGGAGTACTCTATGTGCCCGTCATTACAGAAGAGGAGTTCCTTCTATACCAGACGGATGGGACTGTAGCGAACGACGATCCGACGGAGGAAGGCAAGAATGCGGCCATTGTGGACGGCGCGGAGCGTAGGCGCACATCTCCAAAGCGTAAGCGAGAGTTGGTGGTCGTCGATGGTATGGTAGAGAAGCGTATCAAGAAGTAAATCCACGGTGTCGCATGTGGGAATCGTCTTTGCAGCTAGCGGTTGGGTTTTGTCAAATATGAAGCCAGCGATGAAAGCTCAGTCCTTGGCCCTCAACTCTTGCAGTCATCAAAATTGATGCGATAAAATTGCCCCGATGTCAAACCAATCAATGCCCGTTTCCTTTGCATGCGTTCACAAAGAGGTGAAGTGCATTGTCTGCGCTAACCCTGTGTACTCAATTGTCAATCTCACTGAGGTACTGTGATTAACATCCCTGAGCCAATGTGAAGGTCAACAGTAGCCAGAAATGAGTAGGAACAACTGCCGTGATGGAATGGAAGTGTGTGAATGCGTGGTGATAGAAATGTGAGTCTCGGAGCTGGGAGTGGGGAGTGACGCTTGAAACTACTTTGGCTACCGCATAAGTTAACTTATCGATAGGACACGTGCCTGATCCCGACGCTCCTCCGTAATACCTTGCCGACGCATCGGCACTTGTCATGGATGCGTAGGCTCTTTAATCACAACACCACCCTTTGAAGCAACGTGAAGCGGCACATAAAAGGATGTATTGATTCATTGAACACCGACATGAAGAATGGAGCCGCAGCCCCCACACGCTCAGTGAGAACCTCGCAAGGCTTAATAAATATATGAACCCAAATTTCAGTTGTAGGTCCTGAAATGCTAGGCAAAACTTCCTAGCTGCACTCCGAAATCCCCCAAACCTGTCGTAGTTCGAATCGGTTTGGGTGTTTGTCAGCTTATTCTACCGTATACCGTATACCGTATACCGTATCGGCTCGGTACGGCATGAATCCGGACATCCGAGCACGTGTGTAAGCTCTCCAAACCCTAGTCACTACAGTAGCACAACTCTGCACCATCGCGGCCTCAAGACACGAGATTCCCGTAACTGGGGTAAAGACGGCAGCACCTAGGTAATGACCGACTTGGGAGTGGGCGAAACATATCCCGAGGTCCGACCTCAATGCTTAATTCATTCAACAGGAGTTGATTGTCACAGCTCGCAAAATGCTGCCCCGAGCCGACGGAGCCCTCCGCTTAAGCGGGTGCACGGGTATACCACCACGGTCGGTTTCAAGACACGCGTCTACAACGCCTGAGCAATCATAGCGGCCATGCTTGCGCCTGGACCGGCCACATCGAGCCGGCCTTGATGCTTGGCTTATTCACCTGCAGCTGTCTGCTAGAATTCGCAAAACGCTATCCCGAGCCCGAGCCGTGTACCTTCGGTCGGGCCATTACATATAGACCTGCTTTACATACATGGGAATACTTTTGAACAATCTACCTTGAATGATTGATATCTCCCATCACTATGACACAAGTTATCGACGTGCGTTTTGAGCACTATAGTGCGCCCTTCACGATCGGCGTCGACGAGCCAAAGCCTCGATTGTCCTGGAAGATCCACGCCTCATCACCTCAGTTCCAGCAGACTGCCTACGAAATAGAGATATTCGACGAATCTCCTCAATCAGCCCCAACTCGACTACATCTCACCAGGGTCGCGTCCTCTTCTTGCACATTGGTGCCGTGGCCATCAGACCAGCCCTTGTTATCTCGTCAGAAAATTGCTGCTAGGATCAGAGTATGGGATGAGCAAGACAATGCTAGCCCCTGGAGCGATCTAGCCGAGCTTGAGACTGGACTGCTGGAGCGCAACGAATGGCAATGTGCTCGGATCGCCGCCTCATGGAACGCTGATTCCCCTGGTCCTCTGCCTGAGCAGCTGTACCGAAAAGAATTTCAAGTGGAGACAACTGTGAGCAGAGCTCGCCTTTATATCACCTCTCAAGGGCTGTATGAGGCAAGTGTCAATGGCTCGAGGGTCGGCGACTACTTCTTGGCACCTGGCTGGACTTCATATGACGGAAGACTACAGTATCAAACTTACGATGTTACGTCTTCCCTGACTCCAGGTACCAATTGCCTTGGGGTTCGAGTCGCGGAAGGTTGGTTCAAAGGGCGTATTGGATACCTTGGTGGCGCTCGGAACATCTGGGGATCTCACACCGCACTTCTAGCTCAACTCGAGATCACGTTCAATGACGGTCACACTCAAATTGTGTGCTCAGACGACTCTTGGCTTCTATCAGACGGGCCCATTAGACTAGCGGAAATTTATGATGGAGAGAAGTATGATGCTACGCAGGAAATCCCAGACTGGTCACTGCCTACCACATCAGCAACTGTGCCATACTCGGGGTGGAAGCCTGTCACTTCTCTAGGGCCACTACCGGAATCGACAAAGCTTGTAGCGGGATACGGTGGTCCAGTTCGGCGCATTGAGACCGTTCCAGTGAAGCAGAAGATCAGTCCTTCTGGCCAGACCATCATCGACTTCGGTCAAAATTTGGTTGGATACCTTAGGCTGAGAGGTATTAGGGGTCCTCGAGGACACAAGATTACTCTCAAACATGCCGAAATTCTAGAGGATGGTGAGCTCTGTGTTCGAATTCTCCGACAATGCGCGGCAACAGACGAATACACGTTGAAAGGTACGGAAGGCGACGGCGAAGGAACATACGAACCTCGCTTCACGTTTCACGGTTTCCGCTACGCCCAGATTGACGGATGGCTCGGCGAGCTAGATCCTTCATCCGTTGAAGCTGTTGTATGTCACACGGACATGAAGCGTGTGGGATCTTTTTCATGCTCGAATGCCCTGCTCAACCAACTTCATAGTAACGTCGTGTGGTCCATGCGTGGCAACTTTCTCTCCGTGCCCACCGACTGTCCTCAGCGAGATGAAAGGTTGGGATGGACCGGCGATATCGCACTATTCGTACCAACTGCAGTCTTGCTTTACGATTGCTTCGGTATGCTCAAGAATTGGCTTGAAGATCTGGCCTACGACTCTAGTTGTTCAAATGGCGTTCCGCCTATAGTCTGCCCAAGCAATAAACCTGTTTGGACACCACAGACACCGACCGCAATCTGGGCAGATTCAGCCATCTTGGTACCATGGAATTTGTATCTGGAGACTGGCGACGAAGCTATTCTGTCTCAGCAGTTTGAGTTTATGACGAAGTATATGTCCATCATTCCAAAGAACAAAGAAGGTGCATCGCATCTATGCGATCAGAATGGTTTCCAGTTTGGCGTAAGCATCGCATCAATCAGCCTCTTTTTACGTGTTTGCTGACCTTTCTAGGATTGGGTTGATCCTGCAGCTCCACCAGATTCGCCATTTAAGGCGTTCACGGATGCGATCATGGTGGCAAACATGTTTCTCATACAGAATCTGGATCTGATGAGTCAGATATCTGCCATTCTTGGAAAAGACATCGAGAAGCTCAGTTTTGCTGCCGAAGCCGAGGCAGCACGGGCCGAGTTTCAAGACGAATATGTGACTTCGACCGGTCGCCTGGTATCAGATTCGCAAACAGCATATTCACTGGCGATAACAATGAACATACTCCCGCCTGAGAAGCGTGTCCGGGCTGGCAACCGCCTAGCAGAGCTCGTCAAAAAGAACGGCTTCAAGATCGCCACAGGCTTCGCCGGCACGCCATTTGTTTGCGAAGCGCTTGCTAGAATGGGACACTGTCAGGTCGCTTACGCGATGCTTCTAGAAACTAATTGTCCTTCTTGGCTATACCCAGTAAGCAAGGGTGCAACGACCATATGGGAAAGGTGGGATAGTATGCTACCCAACGGCAAAGCCAACATCGACGACATGACTTCTTTCAATCATTACGCATTTGGCTCCATTGCCAAATTCCTTTATGAGCGTCTCGCTGGATTGCAGCGTGTTGATGCTGGATGGAAACAATGTCGCATCGCACCTACGATAGGCGCTGAATTCACCAACGCCTCCGCATCCCACATCACACCAAGAGGCATGGTATCGTGTGAGTGGAAGACGAGTGAACTAAAAGATGGAGTCGAGACATTCCAGCTCAAAGTCGTCGTCCCATACGGTACAATTGCTGAAGTTATCATCCCAGAAGGCACAGGAAGTCGCATCGAAAACGTTGGTCCGGGAGAATGGTCGTTCGATTCAAAGATTCGGCGAGAGTATGAGTGGCCACTGCAGTCCTTGGAGCTCAGGTTCTAACAAGAGTGTAACTTAACAAGCGATAATGTAGCGAGAGTCGCGGATTCAATTCATTTATCAGTATCCAGTTGTCAGATATAACGAGCTAATTAAAGTAAGGTCGGATCTGTACAATCGAGCAGGGATCACTTAGCTTATTTAGCGCACGAGAACACCAAATCGTTAGAACCGAGACAATAGACATGGGAGACACAACAACAATCATCAATATCATCAAGATCACATCACTACCATCTCATCGTATAATCTGACACCAGTATGCACCATCAGTCAGGCCTCTGATTGCTGTCATTCAGGAGTTTGGCTAAAGTATGCTCGTGCGATTGCTATACTCCAGTCTTGCCTCGCAAGTAAGTCGAGCGCGATGCACCATTTCACGCGGGGTCGAGCTAACCATACGCATCAGACGCGGGGATCTCAGCAAGTGGTGCAGCAGGCTGGGCGTCCGCTGGAGAGATGTCATCACAGCGTCTCCGACCATACACAGTCGGATTTGCAAACTTGTCAACAATCAAGCTGGGTTGCAATCTCATCAATCAAGCTGGCTAACCTATGCGTCCATCAAGCCAATCTAGCAAAAGGAAATTTGCTAGTCAATTCAATCTAGGGTAAGCAGATTGATTGATGAGATTGACAAGAATAAAGGTAAGGCAGGGAAGAGTAAAAGAGAGAAAAGAGAGAGGGGAAATGGAAAGCACGTGATTGTATCATGCGATCGATGATGTATCCCAGGGTGGCTAGAGTCTTAGCTCAGGGTATAGAGGCTCCTTTTAACTTAAGCGAGCCAGTCAATCTAGGTCAATCAAGCCAATTCAATCTCGTTCAAAATACCTACCAATCTCATCAAGTCAATCTGCCGCTAGAGTTTTAGCGCCTCAAGCCAATCCAGGGGTCCCAGATGGATTGGATTGATTGTTGACAAGTATGCGGATTTGCCGCGGTCCTCTCTTGCGTCGCGGGCGTAGTCATGAAACGGCTCGTTCCGTGCATGGTCAACGAGAACGAATAGAATTGTGGATACAAGACAGGCTGGTTTTACGCGGGTATTGGCCTTCAAGCAGTCGCCAGCATGTGGTTGTTGGTTCCCGATACAGCTGGGTAAGCCCTATCAAAGTGAGTGAGTCATGTAAGACATGCTAACGGTTTCTACAGAGCCAGAGCTGCCGAGTTGGATGAGCTGTTCAATAACAAAGTCCGCCCGTGGCGATTTGCAAAGACAGAGACTGCAACGCAACGCTTACTCAAGGTTGAAAAATTAGAGAAGCTGAAGCATTAGGGGGATGGTTTGGTACTGGTCTGGGAGGACTAAGCACGTCAACATCGTATATTTGGGGTTCCAATGCGTATATAGACCGTCAAGGCTGTCGAAATTCGAGAATATGTGACGTTTCGCCCGAGATAATATGCAATACCGCTATGCCTAGCATGAATTTTGCACACATGCTACGCTCTGCGCAAGGTCTCTGGCGCTATACCTGTTACTCATCCTCGGCTTGTAAAGCAAGGCATTAAGCTGCATGGACACGTGATCGCTCCCAAGCTCGCTGTACCCATCTGGTCAGTGTCACCATTTTGTAGCGGAGAAAAAGGAGAATGCGGCTTAGACAAGAATTTTTTCAGGTGCCATAATGATGCTAGGTTCGCTCTTCTAGAAATATGAGATCTCTATTGTGAATGCGACGTGGTTGCTAAATGAGAAAAGGGAGAAAATTCAAATGTTTGAGGAACGGAGGGAGGCTCGTGATCGCAATGCATGTCCCAAAACAAATTTCTTTCCTCGCGATAATCATACAGTCTATGTACAAGACCGAGAAGTAGGTCCTTATGCAACTCCATCCGCCCAAGCCACTTATCATCTCCAAGTCGCATTCTAACATTTCCAAGTTTTACTCGTCCTTGTCCGATTGGATCAGCGCTTCAGAGCCTCCAGTATTGCGGCGCGAACGTCGTCTCGTCGTTGCATATCCGCGACCGCGAGGCGATTTACTTCCGTACTGAGAGCCTCTCTTCTTGTGTGGTGGTGGGCCGTTCCAGTGTGGAGGGTGGTGTCCTATGGTTGCGTTGGGCTTGTGACCCCAACCATGTTTGACCGTTCCATGACCCGTATCCGTTCTGTTGTGCTTCCAGGGCATGTACTCATGCTCTGGCACAGCTATCTTGTCTTGGTTCGCGTTGGCATGAGGATGGGGCTTCACTGCGCCTTTGGGCTTGGGTCCCCACCAAGTTTGTCCAGGTTTGTGCTCCCAGTGATGGTTCTGAGGAGGAGGGTTGCCTTTGACTACGGCGGCGGTACTTGTGGGCTTGGGTTCCCACCAAGTCTGGTTGGGCTTGTGCCCCCAGTGATTCTGACCGGGTTTGTTTTCCCAGTGATTCTTCGCCAGTGCTGCTCCCGTGAAGCTGAGGAGAGCTAGGAAAGTAGTACAAAGATGCATCGTTGTGTGATTGGGAAGGATGTGCTGACATCGAAACTAGCGACCGCGGCCTTGATCCTAAGTACCTGTCCTGCGCCCCATTGATGGCTTACCATGCTGACCCACAGCTTCGATCATCGATGAACGCGTGGCTTGGGGGCTCCACAGCCAACATGTGGTGCGGATTTCAGTAGGATTTCGTGTCAAGATAGTGGAGGTAGACTGATGCAAAGGTGCACTTGCGACGTTGATCTTGATATATTGAGGTTCTGTGGAAGTATCAAGCCGCAAAAATCAGGGCTTGCGGACCGATTTGGTACCGATTTGGCAACACCACGGCTGTTTGATATGAGGTCTATCGTTGTCTGCTGGTTACTACCAGTCGCACTTCATGAACCATGGTTGTCCTGACTTAGCCCGGCACGTGCTCGTGAATGTTTGGTTAATGTCAAACGCTTGTTGGTTTACAGATCCGTAGGCAAGTGTAAGGCGAAACCAAACATACCAACCTATCGCACCTCTATTCGGCCCCCGCCAAGTCAAACGTCCAACACCGATCCCAGCAATCGCGACATACGATCAAGTCCCGCAGAATTAGTGACGTCAGAATAGTAGGAGACGTGATCACAAAACAAACATGTCAGCCACTTGTAAACGTGTTCGCAAGGCTGTCAGGTATTTGCAGGGGTGACGGGGCGAGTATGATTAGATGGCGCTGATCACTCGGACTCCGACGACATCCATGTATGTATGTACATACCCGAACACGTGATTACGTACACCCTCCTAATTCACAAAGCATTTTTGTAGAGTTCACATAGCGTTTTTGTAGCGTTCAAAAATATTGAATGTGTGGATTGTTCATGGTACCTAATCAATGTCTAACTGGTTCCCAGGTGTGGTAGACCAACGAAGTCACACAAAATTCGGCGGGGCGAAACCAACTGCGACACGGGACTGTTCCTACCAATACCAGAAACTTCCAACACCCGATCAGTCCCGTGCGACCGCTATAGTGAGATATCGCCTGGTGTAAAGATAGAGAAAAGGCTGAAACACGCTGACCAGGGAAGGTAAGGGTGATCCGAATTCTCGGTCGTAAAACAAAATTGACCGAGACCTGGGCAGAAGATCAAGTTCATGGTTCGACGAGGGGATAGGAATGTAGAATGAGTTGGAGCCGAGATATGTGAGAGGGATGATACACATGTTGGTGTCAGTCTCCCAGCTCCGCTTTGCTCAACACCTTTGGTTTCTGGCAGCTACAATCTGACTGTACAAGCAGCTTATATAGACATTCTGGCAATCTTATTTGAATGTAGAAATCATCGCTGGAACATAAGAGTAGGCATCCTCACAAGGAGGAAGACGTATCAGTCTCATCTTGTCGGATCACAAGTATCGTCAATATCTCAACTACGCGATCAGGCGCACTGATCTCGGTCACGCGGTCAGACGCGCTGATCGCGGCGTCCGAGCAGCGCTCAGACCAGAACCCCTGAGCCCATCTCTTCTGTAGTTCTCCTCCTTAGTACAAAAAAAGTCAACAACAATCACCGAACAGAATGCATTCCTAGTTATCGTTATTTCCTTTGAGCACTAGTGCGAAGCCCTACCAACACATCTCATATTTAGTAATCTATCACTGGTTCAAACAAACTCTGAGCATACCATAGCCACTGAGAGACTGCCTTGTCCTCGCTGATAGGCGTATTTGATCTCGTCTCTTGATTTCATTTGAGTGAAGGTTTCTTGGTTGCCATCGGACTTATCACCAAGACCACTAAATTCCAATGGCCAAAATTTGAGTTGCGAGTGCCGAATGGTCTGTTGTGTTTTCTACTTACTCGCCTATACCCTTGACGAAACTTACGCTCACTGACCAGCGGATGGGAATTTAGAAGCGATGGATTGAAATAATGCTGCTGCGATGCTGGAGATACTAGCGGTCGGTTGAAAATGGGGATCTAGTCCACAGCGCCGCTCAGAGTGAAAGCGATGATGTCGACGCGCCGATATATACATGAGAAGCGCTCTGATTGGTACAGACAAGTCAGCATGTGTCAAAGAAGAACAAAGTCAAACGGCCAATCGAAATTTTCCGACTCTCGCAAGCTTTGCTAAGCTCTTTACGTTTGCGCACGGCCTCTCTATCTGCGGTCTACAACTGCGCTTTCTCTATTCCCACAAGCAGACTTTATATTTCATTCCCAACCACTCTCCACCTGTCAACTGGAAGGTGCTTCTAAACTGTTTTCGACAAGATGCCGCCTTTGAAAAAGACTGGAGACTACCGACCCACCTGGAAACTATCACTC
The DNA here is from genome assembly GCA_022559985.1 of Parastagonospora avenae f. sp. tritici 18332-5. NCBI lineage: Eukaryota > Fungi > Ascomycota > Dothideomycetes > Pleosporales > Phaeosphaeriaceae > Parastagonospora > Parastagonospora avenae. The sequence goes on from JAFJTR010000118.1 coordinate 49,209, forward strand.
GCCGACCGCCATCATGCAAAATATGCACACAAAGTCATCGATCGTATCATACGCCAAGAGAACCGGCCGCACAAGATTAGGAAGCGCGGTATGAATAAGGCTCGATTGATCACATACTGGGTGGAGCAAGACCAAGCCATCAAAATTCAAGGCAAACCCGAACTGGTGGCCGACTACACATCAGTTGCGGGCGAAGACGGACTCACGTCAGAAGAATGGGTAGGACTTGCAAAAGAGCTCAAGACTGCAACGGTACGATACAGCACGAAGCACAAGGACAATAAGCGCAAGGGCGTAGCAACAAAGCGAAAGCGCACCACCTCAGAGGAGACCCGCAAGACCAAGCGTACGAAGAAGAATAGCGATGACAGTGAGGATTCCACATCCGAGGATAGCGAAGATCATGGGGACTCAGACATCGAGAGCGAAGATCAAGAAGCATCACTCTCTGATGGTAAACCTTCGAAGGGCCCGAAGCTCTTGTTCGGATATCGAAGATTGACTGGGAGAGCAGATGAGACAGAGGCCCAGCGCAAGGCTCGTCGTACCCGTCAGAGAGGTCGTCACTCTGCTACCGATGGCGATGCGAGCGGTACAGAAGACCGTGTCGCTGCCACGAAGCGCTCTTGGAACACGAGCGCTACCTCGAAAGAGCCCGCGCGTCGATATGTGGCTGACAGCGATGATCCGGTCCACAAGACAGCGAATACGAAGAGGACGTCCGCAACTCCCTCTATGCTCCCACATCCCCGCTCTGTGCGGCGCGTCAAAGGCGGGGTGCCCGGATCTTATAAGCGCTTCAAGCCCGTCCACTCAGACAGCTCTGGAGATTCACCGGAAGAGCTCGATGATTACATGAGTACCTTTGGAAACGGTGTCGTTGCCCCACGCGGCTTTAACAATCTCAGCGCCGCTTCTATGCTAACCAAGGCAAGCAAGAAAGGCAAGGAGCCCACTAGCCAGCATAAGCACGAGCACAAGGACGATGGGAGCGATCTATTACCACGTCCGCTTCCTTTGTCCCACGACAAGCAGATGAGTATGCTTCAAGAGTATACTGAGATGGAAGATGGCGACAAGCCAGAGTACGATAAGTGGGCAAAGCGCCATGCCGCAACTGTACGTGTATTTCTTTCCAAGACTGATCTTACAAGACACGCTAACGCTCTTCAGTCATCCGACAAAGACACCCCGTTCTCCATGCCCTATGGGATGTCGCCCGTTCGAAAGCGCGGGTCGACAGAGGTTGGTGAGGCCGAGGAGGATGAGGATGAGGACGTTTGAGAGCTGGGTCGACTGGAATCTCAGATGTGGAAGATCAATCCTTACCTCTGCCCCGTTTCAGAGATTTAGAGCGCTGTATGGAACGATTTGTCCCAGCTTGCTGAGCTATTCAGCGCGCTGAATGTAAACTTCTAGCCAGAGTTGGCCAACAAGACACCAGACGGGCGACTTGTGTAAATGAGAGCTGAAGTAGAGCTTCCCAAAATGAGGTTACACCAAAAAACCTCAACGAGAATGTTAGCAGGAGAGCCGTGAATGTGACATGCGAAAAGTGTAATGGTCAAATCGTAGCATCAACGCACCGAACGGAATTGCTGACAATGTGAATGTTCCGAGACACCCGACCAGAGCAAGTACAGCAACTTCGTAAACTTCGTGTGTGGGCGTCATGATGTTGATCTTGTGTTAATACATCCAACCCGATCGACCCTAGAGAGTAGGTCAGCAACATAACAGAGTGAATAGTCAACCAATCTCCCGCGAGCGGAAAGTGACGTCAACCGATGGTTTTCGCGCCTGTTCCTCGCACAGTATTTCCTCTCCCGTGGCTACTAGCAAGGCCATTATTGACCCTCTACTGCCCCAATCACTCGACCTCTCCACCCCGCGACCTCACGATACTAAGAAACATCCACACCCAGAGACGCATATCCACCACAACCGTACACCCCTTCTAAGATGGCGCCGTCCGAGCCCATGGGGAAGTATCGACCGACATGGAAGCTCAGCGAGAAAGATCGCAATACCAAGTACACTCACAAAAAGATTGAAAGGACCATGAGACAGATTGGCCGGCCTGGGACGACGCGCCCTCGGGCTCTTAACAAAGCAGAGCTTATAGCTCTTTGGTTAGCGTAAGATCAGCAGATGAAGGACGCAAAAGGCAAGCGGTCGAAGGACTACGTGTCTGTGCCAGGACAAGACGTCCTGCCTAACAAGGCGCTGGGGGAAACAACGGATGACGAGTCGTCAGACGAGGATGATCCTGAAGAAGATAATGATGAAGAAGGTGTTCTTAACCCTGTTAAGCGCAACTCCAACAAGGAGGACGACGATGCGGACGACGATGAAGGCAGGGATAATGCGGAGGACAACGTTCAGCCGGAAGCTAGCGACGCGAGCGGCACGGACGAGTATATTGAAGTACCTACTGTGCCCTCAACGAAGACTGATCTGAAGAAGTGGGGGATTAAAGTCGGATATGATCGCACCAGCGCTCCGATGTTCAATCTCAAGTGGAAGCCAGAGTTCCTGAAGCGACGCGCCGCCAAGCAGAGCAAAGAAGCAGGGTCTGCCAATCCGGTCGAGAGAAATGACGATGCTGTCCTGGAAGGAGATGGAGATACCGACGAGTCTGAGCGAGGAAAGAGCAGGGAATCGACAGAAGAGAAGACCAAGCCTCTGAAGCGCAAGCGCGACGCATCTGAAGATGTCCAAACGGACAAGCGGGCCAAGCCCAACGAGCCCAAGGCAAAGAAAAGTGCAGCAGAGCCTGAGAAGCCTCAGTAGGATACCGACGTCCAGATGAGTGGCACTGACGAGCTTGTAGCTGGCAAGCCGCACGATCAGCTGCCGGTAGCTGGTGCAAAAAAAGGCAGCAAGCCGCCCGTCAGCCAGCAAACCTGCTGCAGCAAGCAAGCTTCCATTTAAACTTGGAGGAAAGCCTGTGAAAAAGGCGACAATGGCAGATAGAAAGAAGCTATCCGAGGGATTATCAGAAGCTGAGCGAGGGGCTACAACTTCGGCCGAAACCCGTTCGTATGATTTCGAACAGCCTAAGGATGGGCTCAAGACCATGTTCCGACCTGGTGAGTCATACCCTATCAGGCGATACGAAGGTCTTCGTCAATCGAAGCGGTTCGAGAAGACAACAGCTGGCATCCATATAGACGTAACAAAGGCGAAAGCAGCGCCTGAGAGTGCGAAGACGGCAGTGAATGGCAGTGCATTGCATGTCGATCCGGATTTGTCTAGCGACGATGAAGAGGAGAAGGGAGTGCGGCCTTCCCCAAGCACAAGCGGAGAAGATATGAATGAAGATGATGCCGATGATCCCGACCTCGATGGCACGGCACTCACATGCATCCCGGTCACAGGACCTCAGCGTGGCCCAGGTGGCGCGAAAGAGCAACCATCCCATGACCGACCACGCGAGATCATACCAGGCGGATATCACGATCCCGTGGTGGCAGGGGCCTGGCCCGTCCGGAACCAGATAGTCAACTTTATGTATCGTCAAACATTAAAGGAGATTAAGGTTATGAATCCACGTGGCTGCAACTAGGCGCAGAAGCTGATGTGTTTTGAGCAGACAAAAGAATATGGATTGTGGGATTATATGATGGAAAAGTGGCCGGATCAGATGCCGCTTCGACGCACAAAACCAGTGTACAAGTACTGAATTGGTGGTCCGTCAAAGTAAAAATAATGATCGTTACTGGATAAATAAGGAGTCCGCACAGATTATTTCAATTTCAGGTATTGACGTATGTTGCCGTGGATTTGTATTTTGTCACTGTAAGCGAGTGCAAGTTCCTTTGTCCTTGAAGTAGGTTGAAGTGATTAGTCGCAAAAGTCACCAGAGCCAGAGAAAGGGTGCGGCTGTCGGATCATGAGTATCGGTACGTACGTCGCATGATTATCGGCTGGTACGTTGGCTGCCCAACGCTGCTCAAACAGCCGACTCGATCCTACTTCGGCCCTACTCGTCTCAGATCAGATACACCTCTGTAGCATCCCCACGTAGCTCTGAAGAACAAGAAACAATCCCATCGTACCAATGCATTTGTAGCTATCGTATTTCCTTTCAGCACTAGTGCTAAGACCCTACCAACAGCGGCGAATATAACAATGACTTCGAAAAAACCGAATGCGTCAAACCGTCCTTTGTTATACCTTTCATATATCTGATAGTGACCACAATGCCATATGTTCTCATATGTAGTTTCAACCTTACTCAAACTCAGTCTAACACAGGCGCAGGGAGAAGCTTACCGAAAAGATGGCCCCTCGAAAAAAGCGTGGCAAGAAGAAGCCGACTGGCGGAGATGAAAGTCCTGATGGAATCGATAGCGACACAGCAGTCTTGAACATTCCGCGGCTCGAATTCTCACAGCAATACACGAATGCCGACGGCTCGCCGGGAGGAAAGGAGGTGTACTACTGGACTGCTATTAAGAAATACTTGAAAGACCAACAAAGCGCAATAGCGTGAAGTAGCTCTAACTGGACAAAGCAAGTCCAGCGGGACCTTCTCGATTTCGAGGGGTCACAGGCGGAATTTGACGGTACCAAAGGGGACTGTGATACTGCATCGAGCACAGAAAAAGAAGCAGCTATCGCTCAGGGCAAGAAATCGAACGGAGGACGTAGCGTTGCCACCAAAGCCGCTAAAGCCGCCCATGAACCGTTCAAAGCTCGACTAGCGAGGGTCAAGGCTATAACAGAAAACGGACAGGATTCCAGAGACGTGCGCGCTGGTCAGCATTCTCGTCTCGCAGGAGCGCAATGGCGTCCGGAAGACTTCCTATACTATCAAGATAGCATGCGAAGATGGAAGAGATGGCGCTATTTCAACCCGGATCCAGCAGAGCGTGCTGCGTACAAAGCTGAACGATCAAGGACTAAAATATCGTATAAGCTGCAAGCGACAGGCGAGGACAGTGGATATGAAGATTGGATGCGCTATATGCTCAACTACTACGACCGGCGATATATCGGTGGCCAGAGGTACAAGTCGGGGCACGTCAACCGCTTAGGCAACTTTTTACGCGATTCCGATGCGATGCCGCAAAGACCGCAAATCGGATGGGAAGAGCTACACATGTGGACGCCTAGACCCAGGCGCTGGCATTCGGGGCTGCCGCCCAGGATCGGCGTCGATGAGAATGGTGTCGGAGAGATGATGGATGGAGTCGAGCAGTTCCGGTATGCGGACCGCCATAGAGAGGGTGACATCAATAATTCTATACCTGTCAATCTTGATCTCAAAGAGGTCGAGAAAGAAAGGTCAAAGCATGAAAACAAGCTGCTGCCGCTCAAAGACAGGGTGAAGAAAGAGTTGGGCTACGCAACGCACACAGAGCGACGCGAGCTTGAGACCGCTCGCTTCGCGGGAAGCAGACTAAATACGCTGGCATTGAGCTCCATCCGATCACTTGAAGGCGCGCCCTACGCGGATCGATGGGCCGAGGTGCGCACGGAACAGAGTCTCTTTATCGCAGCCAAGGAACTATCGTGGGACTGGCTGACATCCTTTGATGGCTTGGACAAGGTACGACCAGCTGATTATCCCACTATTCTTCCAATCAGTGCTGTGCGAGATGAAATTCTCTCGAGCGTTGATGAAAATGGTGGAGATGAAGACGGAAAGGATCGGGATCCCATGATACGCGGGCCGGCGCCTGGTGGCAGGAAGGACTCTGAGACTTAGGAGCGCCTGGAAAAATCAGACCCGCCTCAAGGGCCTGGAGCAAGGGAGTGAGAAGATAGTGAGCAAGAAGATGGCATCGAGAACACCGAAGCACCCGGGAATGAATGAGAGCTCCGAAGGAAGCGCAATGCAAGTTCAGACTATCCATACTTGAAGCATAAGTTCTGTCGGGAGAAGAGAGCGCGACCTGATGACGCCCCAAACCGCATCGATATCAGATCGTGAGGCGAGGAAACGGACGGGAGACGCGAATGGCACGTGTGCAGGGTTTTGTCACCAGCTTCCGAAGTCTACTCTCCCCTAAGGTCCCCGATCGACCCTGATCAAATAGATCCTGCTTCGTTACCTCCAACAGATCAAGGGTTCGACTCAGTACACATGCGGCAGGTTGATAATAAGCAGATCGAGCCGCTTGAAAATAGTAGAAGGCGTTGTGCACTCACCAAGGAGTGTCGACCATGGTGGCCTCATCCGGCCGCAGAGTGTTGGGTCGTCCACTCTAGGATTTCACACGGCCGAGATAATGGGTCGAACACCAATCCAACGGATACACCATTCCACATGGCCGAGGGAGGCGTAGCCATCTATCATGAAAGGATCTCGGACCATTACGGTCTCAAAGCGTAGCCGAACTCAGAAGCAAGATGGCCAGCCCTAGGTATTAGAGTACCGTACGCACCGATGACATTCGATGATCGCAAAGTCAGCCTTCCAGAAACAACAGAACATGAAGATGCCGCAAGCACTCAAAAGACTGCGGAGACTGGCGCCCCTCATGGCATAGACAAGAGCACACCCGACATTCCGCATGGTTTGGAAGCCCAGGACGCGAGACATCGGCATGGGTACGAATTTCATTCCATGACCGTACCAATTATCAAGGAGCCACAAGAATCATGGGGTGAAGTCGACGCAGAGCCTCCGGTGAGACCTTCTGATGGCGAGTCGGACGATGCTGGCGACATATTCCACACATCGTATGAGGAAGGGCCTCTTACAGCCCTAGGAGCACCGTCGAATCCGTCGAGCGACGATCCAATAGATGAGTAGCGACTCCTAAGGTACTTGCTTAAGAGATTCCGTTTGGGCGGTTATTGGGAGTATAATATGCCGTCTGCATCGGTGGAGATCAACAAAGTAGCACAAATTGCTGTAGGGCCAGGAATGGCGTGTTGGGTATGATAGGATATGAACGCGATGGAAGACGTAGATTAGCGGATGGCAAACGATGGAGGTGAATGAGCACCCCTGTAATGATTCCATGTACGAGAGCTCGATAATATTTCACGCGTGTCTTTGAGTGAAGCAGCAGCAACACAATGATGCAAACTGTCCGTGACGTCATGCGACAGTCTAACCGAATGCGTCCAACCCCTGGGCCTGTGCGACAACCACCATCTCCAAGCCTCAACCTTCATACGCCCACCATCACGACTCCCTTCCCGCCAACTTGTCTCTGCCTTCCTTGACCCATGCCTCCCACTTTCTCATGGTCTCCTCATCGAATCTCGGATCTTCACCCAGCACCGTCAAGCGATTCTGTCTGTACCACGCCCCGCACTGGCTGTTTGTCTCCAAGCGCCAGCGGTACAGAATTCCATTGTAAACCTCCGCTTCTGATCTATTCAGCTTCTCCGCGATCAGAATGGCCTCAGAAGAATTCGGCGGTGCGGTGGGGAGCCGTGCCTGGCGGTGTTGGAGCCACGCGAGGTAAGACTGCACCGACCGTCCTTCGCGCAAAAGAAACTCTTTCGTGCTGCAGTACTTTGGCTCGCGTCTAGACGATTGAGGCAGGATAGGTAGTTGGATCTTGTTTTGTTCCTGAAACTGGAGCTTGTTCTCTCCGCTGTTCACATCCATCATTTCTCCCTCTGTCAAAGCAGCAGATGGCGCTTCCGCCACGTTGGTCTGTTCCGTCTGGGCTTCCGTGGGCGCGTGAGGTGTTAAATCATCTGTTCGGTGTTGGGCAGCAGTCCCTGATGGCAGAATCTCTTGCGATGGCAATGGTTGCTTGACTTCTTTCTCTTGCTCCAGATCTGTGGTACCTGGGATACTTGGTATGACTGCTCCGTGTTCCATGTGGTCCATGTCTCTGTCTTCTTTTCCTGTGTCCACCTTTGGCGGCGCAGATTCCTCCAGCATTTCCCTTTGCAAAGCTGCTTCCTCTGGCTCACCCATGTCGACATCCACGATATGTGGAGATGCTGGCCTTGCGACCTGGTCGTCGACGCTGTTAATAGAATGCGATACCGGTGACGTCCGTTCAGGTAGCGGAACAGGCTGAGTAGCATTGGCTTGCTCGATGTCCATCGCTCCATCGTACTGCATGGAAAGAATCACCTCTGCGCTTGCATTCGCTGGGTCTGTCAGTGAGCTTGACATGGATGACGGACATGTTGAGTTGGGTGTCGCGAACGGTGGGCGTCGAGTCGCAGATGCCCCACCCTATGGAATTCCATTGTCCGGTACAAATTCTGCAGCACTTTGCCTTTCAGCCTCTTGTGTATCTTGATGGCCATCTGACTTTCCATTCGATGGCACAGCCGGCGATGGTGCCAGCGGCGCGCTACTGCTAGAGCGGAGGCGCATTCTGCTCTTCGTCTTGTAATATTGATTCCAGAATGATTTATGCCGGTGGGTATCGTTGCAAGAAGTGGTGATAGTTGATTGCAAAGAGGGCACGTGTTGTCGACAACGTGATTGCGGAGACTACCAATAACAGAGTGACGCGTTATCACGTGCGCTCACTTTTACACTCATTGAGCACATTCTCTGAACATTTCATCATGGTTTTGCTAGAACTATGATACAAATTTCTATTTTCAGGTATCTGAACACCTATGTCTCGATATACTTCAATGACACTAAGCAGCACTTGTTCACGACAAGATCATCCCCACATACTCATGATCGTCGGCCTCCCACTGCCGCTCTCTTCATATGCCGGATCCTCACCCAAGTTCTTCAAACGATCCTGCCTATAAACTGAACCTCCGCTTCCCTGCTCAAGTTGCCAATAGCCGTCAATTTCCTTCCAGACATCCATCGCACGTCTACCAAGCTGGAGCGCAATATTTTTTGCTTCCATTGCAAAGGGGGTATACCTCGGATCGGCAGTACCGCGGTAGTCCAGCCAGTGCAGGTATGCATGACGGGCAGTTACCAGTTCACCGACGACGAAGTTGTTGAGATTTTTCGGACGCTGCCCGGGTAGCAGAGTGATGGTGAATGTCTCGTCGATCCTGAAGTCGAAGTTTCGGATGGCGATGGTGTCGTTCGCGCCGTGTAGGAGACCTAGCGCCTGAACAAGTCGACAGTCCTTGATGAGCAGGCGGTTGACAGGTCCGTCTTGCATGTCTGCGATCGCCTGGCCAACACTGCCTTCGATATTGCGGTGCGTGTGCATGCTTACGATCTTTGCTGATGGGTAGTGCTGGGACTGGACGACATGGATACGCTCGACTGGAAAAGCTTCGGGATTGGTGACTGGCACGAGGACGCTGTGCTCTGCTGTCAGTGGGCCGGACCAGGGAGATTGCTTGGGTCGCTTCGCAATTTGTTTTCCTGTCGAGCTGCGCTGTAGGACGAGCGGGTTGGTTGGCGTCTGGATCTGTGGGTGAGATGCTTCGGGAGCCAGATGGGTTGCGTTCGTCAACTCAACGTCCTCTGACAATGCTCCGGCGGCTGCAGTACCTACGTCATCTTGCGCCTTGGACTTCCAACTGCAAGCTTTTTGGAACTGTTTCTGAGGTTTCCTGGTCACTCGGACATCAAACGCGACTCGTCTGCTCCCTCGCCTAGCTTCAGGTAGGATTAGACTGCAACCTTCAGGAGCAGTAGTGGGCTCCTTGTGCGCAGTGGCCAGTGGAACGGTCTGCTCTCCTGCGTTCTCCGCGCCTTTCTGTCCTGGCATTTGCTCCTTGTCTTCAACACAATTCGCCATCTCCAACCCCATCATAGCATCTTCTTCCATCACCGGGCCCAGATCGCTTGTGACCGCCACTTCTGGATCTGCCGAGCTTTGGCCGTGCATGCTCTCAGGCACACTTTGTTCTTCAATATCAGCCTGTCCCTCTTCTTGCTCTTCCTTTAGCTCCACCAGGGGCAATTGGAACGTTACCCTCTTCTCACCCACTCTCTGCGCCATCGCAAACTCAGAATATGATGTTGCAATCTGCTTGTTGCTTGATACAATGTCCCGAATTTTATGGCGGCGCGGCTCCACGGTTTTGATCCTGCGACCGCCGATCCACATCAGGCCATTCACGGCGTTGTGAAAGTCTTTGCGTGTAGTCGCGTCGAGCTGGATTTCGATATGGTGCTTCATGTGGGCAAGCATCTTCGCGGATGGTTCGGAGGTTACGAGAAGATCACGTCGTGATGCCATCGTTTCTGTTGCGCTTGGAGTATGATCAGGTAGGGGTGTTGGCTCTATCGTGGGAGAGCGCGAATCGCATGACATCGCGTCAGTTGACTTTGGTCAGAGATCATGGTAAATATTAGAAGATCAGAATGTTTGATGTTTGTTCTATGTTTGTTGTTGCGCCTGACGATGACGCGTTTGTCGACGCGCAGAGTTTTCGAGGCTTGCTTACACTTTCACTCCAGGGCTGGCAACCAACACCTCACACGTCGTAAAAGTGCGTCCAGGCGCCTGGAGCTAACAATTCAATATATATATATAGTCGACTGGCAAGGCGGATAAAGAAAATCAGAGAATAGTCATCAGGAATTGCGTTAGTGAAGAACCGGAGATGTGACAAGAACGGAAGAGAGATACAAATATAAGCCAAACTTCATGCTATAACTATTACAAATCTCATCCCCACTCAAACTGATCGTGCTCTGCAAAGTCGCAAGCGGACCTGCTTGGTGTAGCAAACGAATGCTTGAACGAGTTAATGGTGCCGGGGTCACTCTAGCGATTACATTACGGTATCCAGCTGGCTCACACTATCAGCAACATAGACCAGCTAAAAGAAATTGTAGACATCATTTTCCATTCTTCAAAATTGCATAGTATGAAGAGCTATTATCCAGAGAGCTCAACGCCGTACATATAATTTTCGTCCTACTCGAACATTTCAAATCCAGAACATCACCGGCGTTCTTTTCTGCTTTAACAATCCTCTCAGTCAATTATCTCTACCTTGTGTTCTGCTTCTGAGCAACATTTCGTCGGCATTGCCATCGTTCTCGCCAGGCTCGATGTACGGATTTCCATTCACCGGGTCCAGAACCACGCCGCCCAAAGCCATGTACGCATTCCTCGCCTCGTCCATGTTACGCTGCAGGACCTGAAGATTTCCGTTGTTACGGCCAGCCTACGCATCGCGCAGCGCATGGATCGATAAAGCCCACACGCTATGGGCGTGATTTCGACGTGCCCTAGCCGGATCGTAAGGGACAGCAGGGCCGAAATCTACCCCCTCGCCGTCAGAGTCCTCGTCTGTATTGAGCCCTAGAAGTGGACGAGGTAGCGGAATCGCGAATGGGTCGTATAAGCCATGCAAGGGTAGAGGGAGAGTTGTCCCGGGTGCTGGCTGTGTCGGTGCCTGTGCAGGAGCTAGTCGATGCGTTTCGTTCTGATCCGCCATCTCTTGGAGGTCAGCGTATGGGCAGTTGAACGGATGGACGCCTGTGTGTTGATGATGCAGGTAGGAACGTGCGCCCCGGATGTCGGTCATCGCCTGGAAATGGGTGTTGGCTTGGTTAGCACGCTGGCCGACACCTTGCTCAGGTTCATCTGCGGAAGAATCTGAAACAGCTTCGACGGTCTCGTCAACCATATCGTGGTCCACAAATGCGCTGATGACGATGATGTCGGGGTTGGCCGTATCTCGCTCCACTAGCTGAGCGAGCTGCCAAATTCGATACGCCTTGTCCCTACGCATGCGCATCAGATGGATGTGAAGCTGTGCGTCATTGAAGTGCTTCTCAAGCGCAAACATGTCTCGGTTTCGTGCAGATTTCACCTTTATCAACAGTTCTTCAACCAAATCGAGCTCTAGTATGGCAGCCTCGAAGCCATTCCATGCTTTATCGCTCTCGCGTTTGGCTTGTGCTACAGTCATCGTTACTTCGGCTGGTGCGGTGCTCTCTCAATCTTGGAGGCCACTACTGGCGTCGGATGACTCCTCGAGAGTATTTGCTTTGCGCTTCGTACCAGCAGCGCGCAAATGGCCTTCGTATTCTTTCATCTCTTCAATCTCTCGATTCGAGCGTTCCAATATCAGTTCCGCCTCGCGTGCGTCTAGCTTTGCTTCGGCGAGTGCAAGAGCCCAATCTGCGTCAAACACACGTTTCTCGGCTTGTTGGAGGGCGTTTGAGCGCTGATCAGTTGGCAACGACTTAACTTGCTCCAAAGCTTTCTTGGCTTCCACTAATTGGGAGAACTCCAGCTCAGGTGGGTGGTTTATGAGGGTCTGAGCTGGGTGGTGAGCTTCCAGCTGCTTCTTGCGGAACTCAGATGTCAGTACGCGAATCTTCCACTCGCGTGCAGTCAAACAAAGGCCTGTTTCTTGCGTAGGTGGTTTTACATCGGTTTTTTCCTCGCCAGACTCTTCATCCTCTGCGGGATCCTCAGATGTAGTATCGTGAACCGGGTTGACCTCTCCCTTGTCGGAGATTTCAGAATCGCTTTCGGCTTCGGCTTCTGAGACCTCGTCCTCTGTCTGTGCTCCCGGTGCAAACACGGAGTTTCGTGCGGCGAAGGACTTCAGACTGAGAAGAAATGATGGACGGAGTGATGTTGCTGGAGTATCTTCCTCGTGATCCCCACCTTGAACCACGATGGGATCTGCCTCTGTGTCTCCCTCACGACCGGATGGCGATGAAGTTGAACGAAATGAGGTTGAGGAGCTGGAGGCCACGGCAGTAGTTTCTGGGTCTCCAGTCGCGCTTCCTAATTCGTTCGCCCCGACTGGAAGATACTACGAAATCCTGAAGGCGGAGGACTTGAAGAGGCGAAGGGTACCTCATTCGCTCCCTTCCAAGGCTTTTGGCCAGACCTGCGATGCTGGTTATTTGAGCGTGAGGGGGACGACTTGAGGACAATATGGTGATAGAGAGTTATGTGGTTGATCTCGACAGGTGGATTATGAGCGAAGGGTGGGGTGGGGGCTTCAGAGAGAGGGCGACCGGGAGGACGTTTAGGAGGGGGTATAATTTTGATTGCCAAAACCCGGCTTGTATAGTGACGTAGTATCGCGGCGTATAGAATTCTTCGAGGCGCGCGCTGCACTGCCAGAACGTCATGTGACGAACGCCCTTTCACTCCTTGGGAAACTCGCTCGACCTCAAAATCCAACCTTACGAGACATATTTCGCATGAATTCCTCTGGACGCAAAGATTCATAGTAGGATATGAGATAAGTGCATTGGATTAGACGAGTCGCCCAAAAGCAGTCGCCATTTCCCTGACTATGGCTTATACACCCAGGCATCATGTTTTACAGCCTCAATTTATAGTCATGGTCGACCGTCAGCTGATGTTACGTCTTCACGTGGGATATGTAGCCCGCCAAACTCCCCACGTGCGTGCACAATTGCTCCGGTCTCCATGGGCGATATGATGTAAGAGCTATGGGATGTTGTTAAGCCTGTACAAGTCACACATAGGGAGCTTCCATGTGATCATCACCTCCTGGGAATGAACCATCTCAATAAGCTAACAATAACGAACAAATCTTGGCAAAAATTAGTATTCAAGACCATTGTTGGCTCACTTCATGTGCTCACTGAGAAATAAGCTATGCTCGACCACCGACTGACGAAAAAAAATTGCGATATCGAGCTACACGCCTACCGAAGCAAGCCATCTTCCCGCAATCGAGTGTCGTTCTCATGTATCTCGTGTCTCAGCTCTAACGGTTCCTCGGCTTTGGCGGCGTAGTACTGTACCAGCCGATAGGTGGCCCTGGGTATGTGGGTTTTGCGTCGCTGGATAGTGCCTCTCCGACGCTTCCATCGACATCCTCGCCAAAGTTATTGCCATGGTCCATAGCTTTGGATGTTGCCGCATGGGCTGGCGAATCCAGAGCAACGCCGCTGTCATCCAGTCCCGCCTCGTCTCCGTCACCTTCCTCCTAAGAAGCGCCCTCGTCTTTGAAAAATGGCACTTGGAAAGCTTTGTTGGGTCCACTCGCTTTGAGAAGTCTGGCGTATTCGTTGTGCTGCTCGAGGATGCCGTGCTGATCGACGAATTGGCGGAGCTGTCCATGAAACTCGAGCGTTCTCTCTTCGTTCTTGGCAACTTCTTTTCGAACGACGGTGGCGAAGTGGTTGTATGCCTCGCGATGATCATCCGGCAGTACATCTAGAACGCGCTGTAGTGCTTGCATTGCGATTTGTGTTTTCGTCAACTTGGGTGTGTCGTTCTCATTTAGCTCCGGGTCCTTGGAGGCTTTCGCGGCAAGCTTTCGTGGGGCACATTGTCGTGAAGCACGCTTCCGTGGGGTGGCCTTTTCCGGCTGGTAGTCCTGTTCCATCAGATCGGATTCCTCGCTGACATCCTGTGTTCGCGCAGACTCGGGCAGAACCTCTACTACTGATTTGGTAGCCCTCTGTCGCTTGGCTGGCAGTGCCGGCGAGGCGATCTTATCGCTCAGATGGGCCTCGGTTGCTCGTTTCCTCCCAGGTCTTCCTCTTGCGGCCTTCTCGGTCAGTTGAGTCTCGATAGACTCGCGGATTCGCTTGTGCACAGCGCCTTCCTCTGGTTCCTGTGGCCCGTCCAGGGTGGTGTTTATCCTATAAGCTATCCGACGACTAGATTGAGTAACGTTGATCAGCCGTCCGTTATCCCATGTCGCGTCTAGGAAATACTCTTCTTCAGAGTTGACAATGTTGAGGGACTCGATTGCAAACACCGCCGCTGGATGAAGCATATTCATGTCGATTGTGTCGCCATTCTTGCCAAAAACGCGCAGGATGTCTGGATCGTCGATTATGATGTGCTTGAATGCTGCGTCGATGAGGTCGGCCTCGGCTTTAATTATTGTGCCGTCTGGTGCAAAGTGAAGGTACACTTGCCCGACATAGCCAACATCCATCGCCATAATGTGCCCGTCGGGGAACCTGGCTTTGATCGGAAATCCCTTATCCGCCTGAACCTCTCCATGTGAAGACATCGTGTATACCAAGACCGGATGTAGATATCGGTGTGAGTACTGTTTCCGTAGTAAAGTTGATGTTGAGATATAGCAAGCGAACTGTTGATGTTATGAGAAAGAGTGGTTCGTAGTGGGCAAACTATGGAATGGTGCGAGGAAATTACTGAGTGGCGAGGTTGGCACTTACTTTTCACAGTCTCACTCAGAAGGCTCGTTCAAGGTTAGCGCGTATCGCCCGCGTAGCTCGATCCTCATCTGAAAATCGCAACGCTCGGGCTGAACCTAGACAATGTCTCTATTAACTTTCTACACAATGAGTGTCAGAATTAGTCATCACGGGCATCTCGAGCGCCAGGGTTGGCGGCCAATGAAATGCATGTATCACGTGAGCGAGCACGGCTGTCGCAAAATCACTACGTAGCTCTACCACAATATCCGCCGCACTGAACCAGACGCCCTATTGTCTCACAATGTCAAAATTTACCTGGTAGTATAAATGAAGGATACCATTCCTTAGAACGCAACATCCCAGACTCATGAAGCAATTATCTAACTTAACGAAAGTTAATACACCTGCAAACAGATATTATGGGCAGCTCAGATTTCCTGGTTGATCTAGATTTTCCAGACAACGGTACCGAGCGCGGCTTCTGGAGATCACCAGTCAAAGAAATCCTGTACAAGATGAGAGGTATTTTCGAGGCCTTCGCAAAGGATGATTGGTTTACGTACATCGCAAACCTTCTCCCACTTCTCGAAGATGACTGTGCGAATGCATTGGCGTACAATCTTTTGAAAAATCTTGTCAAACAGGACACATATTTGGTACTCTTCCACCGACTACTAATCGAGGAGTTCGTACCGGGCTATGTCCAGACTTTCACCCCGAACCTAGCAAAAGCGTATTCGTGGCGCACTGTGCCTGACGATTTGGCGGAAGCCTTTTTTGGCTTTTCATGTCAGCGCAATCGTGAAGTTGAGACGGGTGGGTACAAGGATGAGAAAGAGCAGCGGCAGCATGCTGCTGCCTTCATTGACAAGGAACTTGCGACCCACAATGCCAAAGATATCGTCGCGAAGCAATCACGTGCAGATTAGGACACGCTCACTGCGCTTCTTGAGGGTCTTACCATCAATCCAGCTCGCGCGGATGCAGCTACCCTCGCACGTGATCCTGAGCTTTATGATCTTGCTGCTGGCTTTACAGATGTCAGCAACTACGCCTACTCAGGAATAGTGCGTTTCATCACTGCTTATGTAACAGGAGGATATATGTTCGCTCTCTTTGATAGTTTCTATCAATCAACCAACTACTTCCTCAATCTCCTCCTTACATGTTGACAACAGATACCATGCAACTTGACTAAGTCGGAACTGAACGTAAAAGCTGAGTGCGGTAGATTACGCGTAGTGGTACCTTCTATTCCGTGAATTCTCATAGTATCAGTCAGACCTCAACCATGGTTTGCTCGACGATGGCTTGCGTAGAGAGCCATGGTTCACTGAGCAGACCAAACAGTTTCAAAAATTCAAAAATTTTGATATATGAAACTCTTCGTCCCCGATCTTCCCATCCTTATCGTTGTATTATAAGTTTGACAAAATCACCAGTACAAACCAACTTTACAGCCCACTATGACAATGGCAACTTCAAGATACACCCCCACCCTCCTCACCACCATCACCAACCTCCTCGGCCCCGACGAGACGCAACCTTACATCACCAATGCCATCTAGGCGCTCAGGTACCCCGATGTCTGCGGCAACTGCGCCGACGAATCTTCGTACCTTCTACGCCCCTTCGCAGCAGCCGCAGCAGTGCACAACGAAATCGCGCGCGTCACACACGACTCCGATTCGGATCTGAATCTGCCCAGGGTGGAGGCAGACGACACATCTTTGCAACATAGCCTCTATGTTGTGAGGCTGATATGCCGTGGGATGCCGGATAATGTTCACGATGTCAGATGGCAGGTGTTGGGGTTCGCTGATCAGAGTGTCTGGCAGAGGCGTGTGCGCGAGCAGATACGTATGCAGCGAATGTCGCAGGCGTTGCCGGTGCAGCAGCAGTCAACAATCATCGTGGACGAGATCTACGGGGATGAGAGTATCTCGATAGACGGCTTCCAGGGTGAGAGCTTTGAGCTTCGAAATGATTGGAGACGTCCATGAGTCTGGACATCCATGGACCAGTTGATGGAGTTGACGCGCGATGGTGAATTCTGGTATCATGGTTAGATGTTCTTCGGCAGTCTAAGAGAAGGAATAACTGATTCGATAGCTTCGGAATAGGAATGAATATACCAGCAGAAAGCCCTCCAGTGTACTATGTACCGTATATGTGTGATGAAACGAATACCTGCCAGCTTCCAGGTGCCAGCCAATACACACCCTATGCATGCGTGAGCGGCCACCAGCGTCGTAAACTTAGAGCAAGACAAAAAGACAGCACACGGACAGAAGAAGTCGCCAGTACCTACTTCTCGGCCACCTTGCCCAACACCGGCACAATACCCTTCCCGTAGAACTCCTTGCGCCCACTGACCTCTTTGCTCAACGACGACTGACTGCGCGTGGGCCTCGGATCCTCAACACCCTGCACAGACTTTCCGGCAAACTGCTTGTTGAAGTCGCCCACGAATCGCGTCCAACTATGCTCCGGCGCACCATCCTTGAGATGCGCCAGAATCCAAACACGCTCGACCTCAACGTACTCAATGACGGGCGCGCGGAACTTGACCTCGGTATTGCGACGAATCTGCTGCACCGTCTTCTTGTTGAGCGCAGTGATAGCATCCTGGTTGGACCAGTCGCGCGGCGGAGGATTGGCGTAAATGTGTTTGGTGCCCTTGGTATCAGTGAGCTTGACAATGAGTTTGTGCTTCTGGTCAAATGCAGTGCCGTCGGCGAGGCGCTCGAAGCGACCGGGAACGAACGTGCGGAAGGTAGGTATGGCAGGGAAGTCGGCGTTGTTGGACTTGTCGGTGGCGTAGACGCCCCATTTGACGTTGCGGAAGTGGTTTGCGGTGTCTTTCATACCTTTGATGGGGCCGGGGAGGTCGTCAGCGTCGCTGTCGTAGTAGTCTGGCCCAGCACGAGATGCAGAAGTGATGAGGATGGCGTCGGCGGCGTTTTCGGGGTCGATGATGCGCTGGGCGCGCTTGATCACGGGTTGGACGGAAGCGGGTGAAGGAGAAATTGAGAGGCGAGCGCGATGACCATCGTTCTCGTCATCGTTGGGTTGAGAGACCTTCTGTCTCTTCGAGCCCTTGCGAGAATTGGAAGCGAAGAGTTCAATCTCAGAGTCGGTTTCGTCTTCTGGGTGGAAGACGATGGCTGCGGCGGCGCCCTTGAGGCGAGAAGACCGGAGCCGGAAGGTCGCTGCGGCAGGAAGACAGCGAGAGGCGCCGGCTGATAGATACGTTAGACAGATACATAATGCCGGGTTGAAGTTCAGGGAATGTAGATGAACTTACGAGGCACCTCAGGCGACCCAATGCTGTGGTCGATATCCCTCGGAGGAGACGCCGGGGTACTGCTGGCGCGGGCGGTGGGAGGAATCTGATTGCGGGACATGTTAATGGAGTGTTCTGCAGAGAACAACTGGCTGCTGCTGCTTGAAGGTTGATAGAAATTAATGACGGAGTTTGAGAGGAAAGCGAAGGTCTTGTACTTACGATGTCTCCTGTGAGTTGCATTCACCTCTAGTCAGGATCACGCAGCCTTCAACTCGTGGTGAACGCGACTACTCTTACACACAACGTGTGAAATATTGCGCATCGTCAACACAATATTGACATTGTGTCCCTACGAGATCAGTCGGTCAATCTCCACGGTCCATTAAATCTCTACACTCCTTCGTCATGCTCACTGCACCACAACACCGAGTTGCGCAACACACGCCAATATGTACTACACGATCCCCGAACTCCCATCTCGCGAAGGCTTCGATGGAAGTTTCCGTGCGTATGATACTCTTTCAGACTTACCTGGCGAGCAGACTGCACTTTCGCTCCTTCGACGCGCCGCATACATCGTGGGTCCAATAATGCACCGTCACGGATGGACCATCCCGTTGCTACTCGAACTATCGGGTGATGACGACCGATGGGGTATGCAAAGCTCCAATTCGAGATGGAGTACCATGAAACTTCTCTAGGCCGCACTTATACCGGAGCTAAATCTGTGCTGTGCAACAAAATCTACCTCCAGCTGCGTAATCGCTCAGACCCTTACACTTTCCTTAGAACAAATACAATCGTGCAGACGCTCCGGCACGAGCTCGCGCACATCACGACGCGGAGTGGCCATGGCATGGACTTCTATTGGCGTAACATGAAGCTGTTGAAGGAGCTCGAACGAGATGTGAAGGAGAACTTGGTGGAGGTGGGAGTTTGGTCGATCCCGAAGCGAGTGGCCTTTGTAGGTGAAGTGAAAGGCCTCAATCGGGCGTTTGTGGCGCTAGTGTCGAACTCGATCCTCATGCCTGGCAAGCGACAGCCGAAGCCCTTTGACAAGTTCGGAGTTGTTCAAGGACATATGTTGCAGCATTGCTCGCACTGCAAATGTGGAGTCTCTCGCACAAACGATTAGGTCTTGTGTATTCGTGCGATATCCGTGATTCATGAATAGGACGTGTTGCACTGGTTGCAGTATTGATACTTTTTCCTAACGAGAACGTCGAAGTGAAGAACAACCAGATTAATCCAGACTGTATAGCTTTTGTAATCGAAAATTCTTCTCAATTTTTGTCCGTCTGCTTTTCGATTTGTGCTTTGTCGTCGACTGCAACTTGCGTGGCACGCTCGGAAGGCTCAGGGCCCGGAGAATGTTCAACAACATCTTGAGTCGTATCAGGATGTGCCGCAGTAGATTCGTCGCCTGCGTCCCCAATGCCAGCAGTTCTAGTTTCATATTCTATCGCGTTTGCGTCGATCTGAGCATTGGGAAGCTTGTCGTCGTGTTCGCCAGTCGCCAGTTGCGCGACTTCCGTATCCGTACCTTCATTCCCATGTGCACTGTCTTCCAGTGCCTCGCTCTCGATCGCTTGCGCCACTGTGCAGTTCTTGAAGGCAGCAGGAAGATGTTTGCGCATGGCGCCGACAATCCTCGGATCCAAATAGGAATTCGCTTCCGCAGCTGTCAGCGCCGAGTTTTCTGCGGGCCAAGCTTCGTGCTCCAGGAGTAGCAGCACCAGATCAGTGTTGTTTTGTGCCATGGCGACATCGAGTGCTTTCCGACCGGAAGGAAGAAGGATGTTTGCTGTCAATCGCGGGTGTTCCGCATTCTCCAGGATATTCTTCACGAACGCTATCTGTCAGCCTGGCACCTCAGTTCACACGGTACATTGTGAACTGTATCTCACGTGACTCTGTTAGTCACTTGATTACTTATCTAGTTGTGTATATAATCGCTCTCTCTCGCTCTCTTAATACAACAACCTTCTTCCTCCTTTATATCTACACTGTGCTCCTACATCTAACAGTTATAAGCCCGATATCCCCGCACCACGCTGCGATACTCAAGTAAGATTGTTCACTTTTTTAATTGCTATACACGTTGTGAACGTCGTCCCTGCAATCCTCTTGTTGCTGCACGCTTTACTGTCGTTGCATTACGCAACCTTATAAGAAACTGTTCTCATATTCGAGGTTTTACCTTATTTTCTCTGCCGACTAGCAAGGCAGCTCTTTTGCCGTAATGGCTACTACTAGCACAGATATCCGTGCTAGTACGATTCTCCAAGGTTCAGCAGACTGGACACCTTAGTATGCTGCTAAACAACGATACGCTACAATCAAAGGCGTATGGCAGTACTGCGACCCTGATTCAGCTACATTGTCTCCTCCACCAGTTGCAGAGCTAGCTGATAACGCTTTATTAGAACACTAGAAGATATAGGAGATTAAATCTAGACGTCAGGAATCAATCTAAAAAGCGATTAGTGAGGTCAATCTCAAAATTTTACGCACTGTTGCTACGTTACACGTCCACCTTATCAATGGGGCGGAGCACGACGATCCTAGGAGTCAGCTTACGACGCTCTGAAAACACTTCAAGGTTACAGACTAACAGCGCAGGCTAGAGCTTGCCACAAGGTACAGCGATATTCAGAAAAAGCCAAAGAACTAGAGCACCTAAGCCTAGCTGGACGAATACTCGCAAATCACATCTCAGTGTGCTTAAGAGAGCATGCTAGAGATGACAGAAACCCGAGCACAGTGACGATTCATCTATGCTGTACGGGACTTAGGAGATAAGGCATGGGCACAAGCGCAGTTTCTCGCTATGGACCAAGGCGAATCAAATTCTATGCTGCCAACTCCGACCCTACAAGATCTGATTAGCTGTTATCGCTGAACAGCACCTACAGCCTAAAGCACAACTAAAACACTTAAGAGTTTCACATATCTGTCGATCACAGAGCCTAAGCTAAGAGATCGCCTGAGAAAGGACCGATCAATGTGCGTCTGTGGGCGCCACCATTCAATACTCCAATGCTTTACTCTTAATCTTGAGGCTGAAGGCAGGTTTAAGGACTTCAAGCCTAGCCTAAAGGCTATATCTCAGCTTGCTAAGAGCTTTTAAAACAAGGATACGCTTAAGAGAGTTTGAAAGGCATACAAAGATGCAGGCATTCGATAGACGTTCGATCTGGAAAAAGCAAAAGCTAAACTAGCTAAACGCCAAAATCCCGCATCACGTTATACTTATTAAGCTACTACTGCTTCAGATTGCAGCTTAGACGGCTATGCATTAAATGCAGCCTATCTTAAGCAACCGTTGCAATTGCTGCAATCTCACGCTGCATTATCGTTGCACGCTCAATCACTAAAGCACCGATAGGTTATAGACCCTGGATTAGATGTTCACATCTACAACAAAGCAGGACTAAATTAGAAGCAAACTAGCCTTCCTTCCTCTCAAGACACTGTACAGGCCGGCTGTCACTTGTACTACATACAGGCCTGGGGTGTCAGATATGAGCAAGGCTGGCCGCATCACAGGCCCGGCTGGAATGGAACTGCATGGAATGGACCGCGCGGCTGGTCGCACAAGGGCGGGGGATAAAAGCCACCTGTTCATAGATCAGACAAGACAAGACAGTCAATCACTTCAATCATCAACATTTTTCAAGAACCCCTTTAGATCTCACATGGGGAGAGGTTACACTGATTGTACAAAGAGGCAACAAGACAACCTTAATCAAGCTAAAGAAAGTGGCATATATCCTAGGATACGTCACTAATATCTTCAGTCTAAGCTGTTGCAAAAAGATCTACTTTAACTTAAAGGCTAACACGCTCTTTAGGGAAGATAAGTCACTCTTTATAGATCTTGATCGAGTTAGAGGTCACTGGTTCTTGAACGCTTAAGACGCTACACAGCTGTTTTAATCCATAGCAGCTGCCTCTACTTAAGAGAAACCACCTCAAGTTGTTACTGCGATAAAAGCCCATCAGCTGCTTAGCCATCTAAGCTATCAGGCTATCGAGCATCTCAAGGATTCGAATCCATGCTGGTCTACCTAAGACCTTAGCCAACGAGCTAGTCTGCACAGCAGCTAGGCTACTTAACATCACGCCTACGAAATCTATCGACTGGCGCACACCTCATGAGATGGTCACTGGCGTTCGTCTAGACCTCTCTCGACTCCACGCGATTAGAAGCCGTGGATTTGTGCTCAATAAAAACCTGGCTAGAGGAGATAAGCTCGAAGATCGCACTTTTAAGGGATTTCTCCTTAGATATGACGCCTCGAATATCTATCGAGTATGGCTACTAGCCACAAATCGCGTTATCCGCGTACGCGATGTACGCTTTGTAGACGAGCCTTACAAGGATAAGCCGTCTGCTCTACTAGTACGGTCTTATGTAATTAAGACTGCACATATTCCTGAAGAGGAATACGATGGTGACACTATCGTAGTCGCTCAGCCGTTCCGGCAGCGACAAGCTGCAGTTTCTTCCTCTCCTGTACAGAAAGAGATACAGCAACTGCCTTCTCCTACAATTACTGCCTGCGGTACACCTAATCCTCATGATTCTCCTGACCCGGCTGAGCAACAGCTGTTCTAGGAGTTATATGATGCTTCACAGCACACAACGCCTAGGGGGTAGAACACTGATGAGAACTCAAATAAAATCACAGATGCGCCATACACCCCAGATCGACGGCAGAATAACGCTCCTCAACGACGAGATCCAGATCTCTCACAGGACAATATTGTCACTGGCAAAAGGAGCCGCCAGGCGCACTTCATCGAGGCTAGTCCTTTGGCTAAGTACTTCGCCTTTGCTGCTATAATTCGGCAAGCCTCTGAGGCTACATCTCTTACCTCGGAACTTAGGATCAACCGTGACCCTACTCGCCTTCATCGCGATAATCTCCCTCCTCCACCACGTTACTAGAAGGAGCTCAAGCACCACCTACATGGGAAGCAGTTTGAAGCTGCTGCGCACATTAAGTTTAACATCTGCTGGAATAAGGGCACTTTTTTAAGGCCAGATATTACAGCATCATACGTTGATGATGCTATACCCTTAATATAGGTATTCGCCTACAAGTTTAATGAAGATGGATATCTTCTTAAATACAAAGCCCGCCTTGTAGTGCGAGGAGATCTGCAGGAACAGTACGGCGATACTTATGCAGCTACTTTAGCTGCACGCCTTTTCTGAGCTCTTATGGCACTTGCCTGCGCTTTCAACCTAAAGGCCATGTAATACGACGTGCCAAACGCCTTTCTGAATGCTCTCCTGGATCGCAAACTCTATGTGAGAACTCCTGAAGGTTTCCAGGATCAGTACGGCCAGACTCTACAACTCCTACGCGCTCTCTATGGCCTAAAGGAAGCTCCACGCCTGTGGGCTATCCACTTTCAGGAATCTCTTCGAAAGCTTGGCCTACACCCTGTCCAGGGCTTTCCATGCCTTTGGATGAATGACAGGGTCATTCTCTTCTTCTACGTGGACGATATCATCATCCTGTATCACCTGGACTACCAGGAGGACTTCAAGAAGCTTGAACAACAGCTTATTAAGCTCTATAACCTCCGTCAGATTAGCGAGGTTAAATGGTTTCTCGGTATTTGAGTTGAGCGCGTTCTTGCTAGCCGCCAGCTCTACCTTGTCCAAGACGCCTTCATCAACAAGGTCTGCACCGAGTACGACCTTATCCGTGGTGATGGGAGATACCTATCTACGCCTCCGCACTCTATGACGGCGTCTCTACGCTGTTAAACACGAAGCTTTATTAACGCCTCGTAGGCAACCTTGCGTACATCAAGGTCATGACTCGACCTGATGTAGCACACGCTCACTCAGTCCTTGCAAGATTTCTCACAAACCTAGGACCAATGCACCTCTCTGAGATCAAGCATGTATGGCAATACCTGTATGGTACTCGATACCTTGCCATCAATGCTCGAGGGGGTGAGCCAACACAGACTTATGCCACCAAGATCGATGCAACTACTCCTACCTTCTTTGGTGCTGCCGATGCATCGTTTAGAGATAACGTTAAGACTCTTCGATCATCTGCTAGATATGTCTTTATGCTCTATAGCATGCCTATTGACTAGAAAGCTACTATGCTTCGATCAGTCACCCGATCTACCACTGAAGCAGAGCTGTACGCTCTCTCAGCCGCTGGCGTCGAATCACAATACTAGGACCGCTTCTGCCGCAATATTGGCTCCACGATTCATACTAAGGAGGCTCTCTAGTGTGACAATGCGCAGACTGTACGCCTTGTTCAAGGTGACGCAGATCGTATCCAAACAAAGCTTCGCCATGTTGATATCCACCAAATGTGGCTTCGCCAGGAGGTAGATACTGGAAGAATCACTGTTAAGTGGAAGCCTACTGCTGACATGCCTGCTGACGGCTTCACAAAGCTACTTCCTCGACAGAAACATGAGAACTTTATACGCCAGCTTGGCTTAAAGGCACACTCCGCAACAAACAAACATGAATCAAATATTTGATTGATTTGATTGGTATAGTCAAATCAAACAAATCAAATATAGCTTTGAGAGTTTACCAATCAAATCAAATATAGGATTCGCTATATTTGCAAATATTTGCAAATATTTGGTGTTTTAGTGTTCCGGATCTGATTATCTGAACTCAC
>JAFJTR010000119.1:0-23007 GCA_022559985.1 Parastagonospora avenae f. sp. tritici 18332-5
CGAGGGAAGAACACAACCCCTACTCTGCGGAGCTGGCAGCAATGGCCGATGCGCTGAGCACGCTGCCAGAGCTTAGGTTCCGCAACATCGCACTTACAACAAGGAACAAAGCCGCTGTGCTTACGCTGAGAAGACCCCGCCAGCAGTCAGGGCAAAGCTACATCAGCGATTTCTACAAGAGCGTTTAGAAGCTAAGAAGAAACAGGAACACAGTAACGGTGCTATGGCTGCCTGCAAGCGAAGAGTGCGAACTCGCACACCTCGCTAAACAAGAGGCAAAGATGGCAACGAGACTAAATGCCACACCACAAACACAGCTTCCTAGGGTGCAATCGACTACTCACAACATCGCACGCAAGCGAGGCACTGTCCAGAGGGTGCCAGAAAACGTAGGAAAGTACTCGAAACGCATCGATGCAGCACTACTAGGAAAACATACGCGACAACTTTACGATTCGCTGTCGCAGAAAGAACGCAGCATACTTGCGCAGCTAAGAACAGGCATAGCAAGGCTAAACACATACTTACACTGAATTAAAGCATCAACGACAGACCAGTGCGACTGCGGACACGCAGCAGAGACAGTAGACCACTTCCTGTTCCGATGCAGGAGGTGGACAGCACAGCGAGCAGAGATGCTGCAATGTACGCAGACAGGCAGAGGCAACATGTCCCTCTATCTAGGTGGAAAAGCAGCAACAGACGACGCAAAATAGGCGCCAAATATAGACGCGGTGCGAGCAACTATACAGTTCGCAATAGCAACAGGAAGACTCAACGCAAACTAATAACCGAACTTAGAAACTACCCTAACTACTAACCTAGCTTATTAGCTGCCTCGTGGAACAGAGAGCAGACAGCGCTTTAGCCGCCGGAGATAGGAAGCTGAACACTTAGAGAAGCCTACTCTGAGCCAGTCCGCCACCAACAACACCATCACACGAGCATTTAATAAAAAGATAGAAGATGGGGAGCAAAGGAGCAAGAAGCACAGCAGGGGCTTAGTAAGAACAGCAACGCATAGCAGGAAGTGAGATAAAGAAGATGCAGGGGCTGAATGAGGTTAAGATGTAGCATAAGAAGTGTAGTAGTAGATGAGCGCTAGTAGCCCTTTCGGCTTGGCCGCCGGGCGTTAATAAATTGTGCGTGTGTATCATTCCGAAGGCCTTTCATCCTCTCGTGGGGATTATCCTGGGCTGGGTCTCGAAGTACCACTACTGGCTTTCGTCGCGGTACACTATTACGATGATCAGAATGAGACTGGAGGACCTGAGAAAGAAGGATACTAGAGACCCTGCATACGAAGACTGGGAGGAACCGCAGGATTTTATAACATGGGCATATCGCACAGCACATGCTGAAGGCAGGCAGGATGAGTTGCGCCCAGATCGCATTGCAAAACGTATCATGCCGTTGAACTTCGCTTCCATTCACACGACATCCCTGACCGCCTACGAGGCTATTACCAGAATCTTGTGTGCCGACCCCAGCGTAATCGAGAGCCTGAGAGAAGAGGCCCATCGAGTATTCCAAGAAGAAGGCGGCTGGACGAAGCAGGGCCTGAACAGGATGTATCGAATGGATTCAGCGATTCGCGAGTCGCAGCGAATATCCCCAATCTCTCTGACATTCGGGGGTCGGAAGGTCGTAGCCAAAAATGGAGTTGTCACTCCCGAGGGTGTGTACATTCCGTATGGTGCTACGCTCTCATTCCCTTGGATGCCCGTGGCCTTGGACAAAGACATCCATGGAGAGGATGCTGCTATTTTCGATGCATTCCGCTACTCACGCGCCAGAGAATCATACGAAATGATGAAGCCGGAAGAGAAGGAGAAGGACGAGGTGCTCAAACTGAAACAAACAGCGATGGTAACTACGAGCGATCGGCATTTCCCCTTCGGTCATGGCAGGCATGCTTGGTAAGTATAACTCTGTCGTAAGTAGATCCCTGCTAACAGCAGCAAAGCCCCGGCCGATTCTTTGTTGCACACGAACTCAAGATGATCTTCGCTCATCTCCTACTCAACTATGACTTCAAACCTTTCGAGGATGCGCCGAAGAAGATGTGGGTGGTGAGGGTTCACGTACCTTTGCCTGCAACACTCGAAGCAAAGCGTCGAAAGACAGTGTGGCGACCCTAATCAAGACATCCAACGATGATTCAAAGTGTGTAGTAAAAACACATAGTTAGAAGTGGATGATGAATACGATGACTAACGTACCTGGCAAGCGAGTGGCCCACCCCGCCAACTTTCTGCACATGTTCAAGCGTACACTACAACCACATCAAGAGATAATGTATACAAACGTACATAGTAGATTAAGCAGTATCTAAAGTATCTTTTGTACACGTACGTGAATTATGTCCAGTCTCTCTGCACCTCTTGCAGCGCGCCAGAGCCTGACGGCTGAGGCCTGATCGCTCTCTACCTTGACCCTGTTTACGCTCGATCTGCTGATTAGCCTCCTTTTGAGCTAGTATATCCTCTCCCTCTCCCTTTGTTAGGGTCCCTCGCTTCTGTATTCGCTTCTTTTTTCGCTGCCTACGCTTGCTTGCAGCTTCGTTGGCTCTCTTAAGGCCAGCGATCCGATCGCGCATTAGCTCAGCTGAGAGCATCATCACCTCTGCCCCCTTCTTAAGCTGGCCAATTGCTTGAATAATTGATGCAGGCGATGAGCTCTTATGCTGCCGTAGGCGATTTTGTATTAGAGCTGATTGAGCCTGAAGTTCACGTACGTTGCTTGGCGTTTTGGCTTCCCAGACAGCCTCTGGCAGAGCTGCTGGTAAAGGCGTACGGAGCTGCACATCTAGCTTAGACAGAACAACGTCTTGCTGGAGAGGAATAAGACCTGCGCCTTGAAAGGCTGAGCAGATATTAGCTGCCGTGAACGATCGCGTAAAGGCTGCCTTGAAGGCTGGCAGGAATTCAAGCTTCGTGATGTGGTTGATGTGGTGGCGGATCAGCGCCTCGATCTCGCGGCTGTACGCGCGCTTCAATGGCGAGAAGCAGCCAAAGTCAAGCGGCTGCAGCAGGTGGGATGAGTGAGGTGGCATGCAGAGCGTGTAGATATTGTTCTCCTTGCAGAGCTCCTGAAACTCGAGAGAGTGGTGGCTCTCATGGCCATCAAGGATAAGCAGCCGACGCGCCCCAACTACCTTGCCCTCTGTATGCTTGATAAAATGCTTCAGCCAGTCAACTCCCATCTCATTAGTCGTCCAGCCGTTGTCGTTGACAGCGATAGCCCAGCCGCGCGGGATATCCTCCTCGTACCAAGCAGATAGGTGGTGCTTGCCAGCAAATATAATGAATGGTGGGATAGCCCGGCCAGCAGCGTTGATTCCTTGGATCACTGTCATCCACTCGCGATTACCAGGCTGGATAGCCTTTGGCCGGCCTCTCCTCTCTGATCCTGTCACGACGAGCTAGGTCATAATCTTGCCCATCATAAAGCCCGCCTCGTCAAAGTTGTAGACGTCCTCGTCAAGGATACTGTACTTGGCCTTTGTCTGCTCTACTAACTCAAACCAGCTCCTGATTAGGGCAGGATCCTCGCATAGAGCTCTCTGCCTATCGTACGCTCGATTGAAACGCGTCTTAAGAGAGCCTGTACGCTTAACAAAGTTGGCTGGCCACTTCTGGCCAACCTGGCCTGCGCCGCGCGCAGCTAGCAGCCTATCCGCCATATCACGTACGGCTGCGTACGTAGGCGCAAATTCACGTTGATCTAGGTCGAGTATATGGCTGATAATCACTTCCTCTTCTAACTGGGTGAGCTTCTTTGAGTTGGGCTAACAATCGCGTTGGGCAGGCTTTCCAGCGCGTCGGCGTCGGAGCGTTGTTCGGGGGACTTTAAATGTCTGCGCAGCATCTCTTACAGACTGGATTTGGTTTGTAGTAATAGCTGAGATTGCAAGGTGTATATCAGCCTCAGAAGAGGCTAGTAGGGTTTGCGTTGGGGGGGCCATGATAGGCAGGAGTTCACACAGCGCAAAAAGTTGGTGGGGTGGGCCGCTCGCTTGCGTGGCCGCTCGCTTGCCAGGTACGTTAAATGTAATCGGGTAACATTATGTTACTTCCGAAATGAGATGCACACTAGGCTAAAAGTAACGTTAGCTGCCCCGCATTGCTATCAGTGGATGAGTGCATCCGACTCCTCTACAACGAGCTTATCGTTTCGCGTACTCTCGGATTTTATGCATGATCCTTTCTATTTCTCTTCCAATCAATCCGTCTTCAAGACTTTGATCAGAGAATGGCCACCGCAGCCGTTGTGACCTCACCTCCGACGGACCGCACAACTTACGAGGAAGCTCACAATGGCGCGGCAGCATACTTGCAATCGCGACTTGCTGTAAAGGACGAAGCCTTGGACAAGGACTTTTCAGTTCCCGTGATTGATCTTGCGCCGTCGTTTTCCCCGGTACTCGTCGAACGCCAGGCCGTCGCGGAACAGATCCGGAAGGCATGCACAACATCTGGCTTCTTCTATATCGCCAATCACGGCGTTTCAAAGCAGGCACGAGATGGGATTCTGGAACAGTCAAAACGCTTTTATGATGAGTTGAGTCTCGAACAGAAAGAAGACTTGCATATCAAGAACAGCGAGCTGGGTTTGGGCTGGGAGCCGAGCGAGTACACATCCATTGCCGGCGATCAAGAATGGAAGGAAGGTTTCAACTTTTCGTACGAAGCCGCGCTTGATCCTACGGGAGGCGATGAAATGTATCGAAATCTTGATGGTACAGATCACCAGGGCAATATGTGGCCGAAGGAGGAAGATCTACCTGGATTTCGTGCCGCGGTCAAAGAGTACTATGGTGGCGTAAGTGCCGACTCCAATAACAGCTAATACTTGCATCAGCTAAACAGATTGCTAGGTACTCAGCCTTGCGCGCCACCTGTTCCGGCTTTTTGCGCTGTCGCTAGAGTTACCCGAAACATACTTTGACTCCATGACCACACACCCAGGCGGCATCGTACGACTACTTTATTACCCACCGCCAAAGAGGGCTCAGCCTGCGGCACCAGACCAAGAGCAAATCGGGCTCGGCGCGCATTCTGATTACGAGTGCTTCACTCTACTGCTCACCTCGTCAACGCCAGGCTTAGAAATCCTGAAGCCATCTGGCAAGTGGCACATCGTAACTCAAGAGCCCGGGACGTTCATAGTCAACGTTGCCGACTTCTTGATGCGCTGGACGAATGGGCTGTATAAATCCACCGTTCACCGCGTCGTCAACCGAAGTAACGAAGCAAGATACAGCGTGCCGTTCTTCTTTTCGGTCAACTACGATACAGTAGTAGAAACGCTCTCGACATGCTTAAAGGAAGGGGAAGTGAGTCAGTGGAAACCCATCAGAGCTGGCGAATACATTTTGGAGCGATTGAATGCTACGACGAAGAATGCCTATGGCTTCAAAGGGAACGAGGCGATTCATGATGAAAAGGAGGCGTAATGCGTGAGGCTGAAACGCCTTCGCTTATTGCCGAGCATCCAAGAAAGGCGCAGCGAGGAAAGGCCGTACATAGGAGGCGGTCCACATTCCGATACCCAACTATCTTTCGCGTACTGGGCAACTTTGGCTGACGTATGAGGCTTGATGCCGCTTCTTGATCGTATGAACCCAGAAGACGAATTGGTTGCAAATTCGAATCAAGTTTTGGCAGGTTGACAATTGTGGACTGGATTGAGAAGACCCCAGACCCCAGGTTTTCTCCAAGTGTAGAGTCCCACAAAATCGATGATCGGCCAAGAAGTTGCATGGTTACAGGCGCGCTAATGTTTGTCCTCGCAAGCTGGCGGCAACACGGCCATGAATCGGCTTGGCAAATTCAGTTCACATCACTGCAATACACGCCTTCTAGTCCTTAAATTCTACAAAAGCATTTTGTCTCAAGTCAGTGCGGAGATTTTCGTGCTCATGTTCTTCTTAGCGACTCAAACGTCGAACTGACAATGCTCGACTGAAAGGATTCTACGACTTCCGCCAAGTCCATCAAGCATAAATAGTCGCTTGGCGGTTATCGCAGTACGGAATGGCAGACGATGGCGGAGCACAGGTGTCGTAACATCATGTAGTCTGGGGTAAATCAAGGAAGTATAAAAGCGCGATGTTCAGACGTCAAACACACACCCTCACCATCAGCAGCTCAACCTTCCTCCAACACAATCACCACATACTTCCACACCAATCCCATCAACAACATCTGCAACATGCGCTTCCAAACCCTCACCCTCATCTCCTCCATCCTGGCCCTCGCCGCCGCCCAAAAAGTCGAACAAGACGACATCCCAACCCAATGCGCCAGCGTGTGCTCCGACATCGTGTCCACCGCTCTGCGCTGCGATCGTGAAAATAGTATGCCATCCCCCTTCTCATCCACCATCGCCATTCTCTAACACGCCGCAGACGACAACGACGCCGCTGAGCTGCAATGCATCTGCACCTCTCCAAACTTCAACACGCTCGTGCCCAACTGCGAGCTATGCGTGCGCAGCAACCGGAACAACGACAACGACAACGGTACGTGCTGGAGTTATACCATACTTACAGCTATTCATTACTCACGTGGTTTCAGATGTCAACGACGTCCTCACTAGCTGCAGCTTCCAGCGCGCGTCGCAGACGATTAGTGGAAGTGCTTCGGCGAGTGCGTCGGGCGCGGTTGTGTCGACGGTGATTAGCTCGAGTGGCACTATTGTTGCGACTTCGGTCACTGTTGCGAATACCGGGACGGCGGCGCCGGCTGCTAGTACGGGTGGTGCGGTGCCGAAGCAGACTGGGGCGGCTGTTGGGCTTGGTGCGCTTGGGCTTGCGTTGTTGTTGTAGACTGAGCGAGAGATGGGTGACGTGTGTGTTAGCATGACGTTAGTCGAGAATCGATAATGTTTGGAAGGATATCGTTGAAATATTTTGGTCGGGCGATATATATCCAGGTGACATGAACTAAGCTGGTTACAGTGAAGGCAACCGGTGGGCAGAAAGCTGACTTTGAACATCTTTTTAAAGCAGCAAGTTGTGTGGTGATGCGGAGAAGAGCCACTCCCGTGATTTATGGAGCCAGGTCACCTTTTTGCCCCATCACTTGCAAACGTAGGCCAGAAACGAGTTTTTCCTTTCTTATAGCCTCTTCCCTCAAACACAACAGAATCTCAACCTAGTCCTGTGTCTCAGCATATTTGCCGCAATATCAACTGCCATTCGGCCCTTCTACAGAACATCCGTTTCATAAATGTTGGCTGTCTTGGAGTTCGAAGACTTGGTATCAGTGTCTGAGATAGGAAGGATGAGCGACTGCGCCGCTACCTAGCATCTTACGTGCTTTTTAACACTTTACATCCCTTCACGACGTGTGACTAGACATAATACACACTTCAAAAACCCTAGTCTCGAGACGCTTCATCGATACATGGAATGTTACATGTAAGACGTTTCTTTATATACATCTGCATTCAAAATATCGCAGACACCAATATGCTTGCCGAGAAATTCGTGTACGCGAATTAATCTTTTGCGGCGGCGTTCCACTTCTATGAAAATGAAATTGAACAACTTGAGATACCATCCATTGCTGCGATCGATACTCCGTTTCAAAAATTGCCGGATTGGGAAGGTTAGAGCTTATCGGCACGTGACACCACCTCGATCATCTCACGTGCATAACAATCATCCTGGGCTTCATCACTCAGTGCCTTGATCCACATCAAGTGAGTGTTTTTTTTTGAAGGCGATGCGCATGTATATATGAAGAGCAAGAAAGTTAGTCAACAGTATTGATTTATATGCGGACTAACCGGGAAGCAGGGAAGTATACAAAATGAGCCCAGAGAGGTGTATTAGCAATGACAGTAAACTCTATGTCTTAGAGGTACTAGTCAATACGAGACCGCGCGCTCGCCGTTTCCTGAACTCCGAGTGTAAATGACTGGCCTAAACTCCAATAACAATGCGAGACCCCGACCCCATGCAAGCAACACCATTTGCCCAAAACAATGCTAAGCCCAATGACAACGGGCCCAAAACCAGACCAAAGAAACCTTGCACCCACTCAATCCCCATTACTCCTCCTCCAAACAAACACTCACCACCCCCTCACTCACCCCATCTATCTCTGTGTCCCCATCCTCCGTCCACTCCCCCTCACTCCCGTCCAAAAAGATCCCCTCAAACGTTTTCCCCTCAACGTCCGTCGGGCTAACGACCCTATCGAACCCGGGAATCGTCTCCATGTAATACTTCTTCTCCTGCTCCTTCCTCGCCTTGCGCTGTTTAAACTCGCGGTAATTGATTTGAATCTGTTCTTGAGACAGGCCTTCCGAGGACGCAGAAGTGCTCTGCGAGGACATGTCTTCCAAGGAGGATGCGGCGCTGGAGTTGGAGTGGCGTTTGCGTCCGCGCCATGTGAAAGACGTTTGCTTGGTGCTGGCGAGCGTGGCGGGGAAGGGTTTGGGTGCCTTGGACGAGTCGTCGAGTTTTTTGGACCATGAAGGGCCGGCGGATGGGGGCGTGGAGTCGGCTGAGCCCATGGGGCCGGTTGTGATGCGATCGAGGTGCGCGAAGAGCTTATCATCGGAGTCCGCGATCATGTAGTCCGTGATGTCTGGTGGCGACAGCTTCCTGCGTTTGGGGACGACTGGATGGCATTCGTCGATTCTTTCCAGCGCGAAGGGGCCGCCGGTTGTGGTGGGATAATCGGCGGTTGGCAGGGCTTTCCGTTTGCTTGCCGACACGGATGAGCCACTTGAGGCCGAGGAAGGCTCGAACTTGACGGACATGGCAGCAAGTCCGGCCAGCTGGGGAATGTCGAAGGTCTGGTCCACGTATTGACCGTCGCGACTGCACAGCAAGTCTTGTGGTGCGCATTGCTGCATATGGCCCGGCAGAGGCGGTGGGAACATGCAATCCATCTGTGGTTGCGGAGTGTTGGTGTGGGATAGGACCCAAGGCAGTCCATGATTCTGCAAAGAGCCATCGCTTGAGCTCTGGGGCGGGTCAAACCAAGCTGATTGATGAGCACCCAGAGAATCGCGGCGAGCGGACGCGGATGAGGAGCTCCCTGCGCTCTTGGGTTGTTCAGAATCCACTTCCAGCTTGATACTGTATCGCGCTACTCGTTCAAATCGGACTCCGTCATTAAATTCAGTCACGATCTTCGTCGAGAGTACAGTCTCCAATACCTCTGGTGGACACTGCAAAGATCATTAGTATAGGCGAAGCCATGATTCCGAGGACATGTGGAATACATACTTCAGAGTCACGGGCTATTCGTGCAAAGAAGCGTTTGTGAGCCGCGTCCCACTGCATGGATAATTGGGACCTGGTGACGGTGTACGTGATCTCGTCCCTACTTGCCGTGAAACCTCCGCTATACTTACTAGCGCCAAGGCTTGCGTGTGAGAAATGAGGGATGATGCTGTACGTGTTCCCGTTTGACAGTCGAGTCGGGAGAGCCGAGAACGTGGTCCTAGGCAGGTGCCAATGAAGATCGACGAATAGTGTCAAGCTGCCGACGGTGTATGAGTTGGAAAGGTCGAACAGCAGGTACGGTCCGTCAACAGCATGCAAGAGGCAGTCTTGCGTACGGACGAAGTTGAAGACGAAGCTTGGTAGGCTTTTTGAAGACAAAGACCACTCGAAAGCGCGATAGGTGGCTTCGTCGCCACGGCCAATAGCGTAGATTCGTGATATCATGTCGTCGACGAGATCTATCACGCAGATCTTCATAATGAGAGACTGTTCGCTCGACAAGAGTCTCACCAAGCGTGGCACGAGAAGAGATTGGTTGGTAGAATCTGATAGACGAGTTAGATTTCACGAAGATGCGGTGTGTTAAGAATTCAGGCACTAACCTGGGTACCCGCTCAGCCGATGAACAGCATCTTGCAGCAGGTGCTGTTTGATCTGCGATGCCAGACTCTGCTTGAACAGTCGCTCCCACCATGTAAGCTCGATCGCCTGCGAATGCGACAGGCCTTTCCAGCAGGACACGAGCTCAAGGTGTCGAACAGTATCGTCACTCGGTGGCGAGCGCCGCACGCGAGGAAGAACCAACGCCGAAGACGAAGCAAGGTCTTGGTTGGAAAAGCCACGAAGCACAACGTCCAACGTGACTTTATCGACTAATTCATGGAGACTAGCCAGACTGTCGTCTGCGTTGGACTCTATGGTGTCAGTCGGCGAAGGATGAGCGTGGCCGGTGATCCCAGTTGAGGCATCTATGTGAGGCTGTAAGATTTTAGTATTTGACGAGGTAGACGCGTAGAACGCTTACTGCCCAGTATGTCATATTGAATACTGTTTGCTATTCGATGTCGTGGTGTGCTGTGATAATAGAGGTTGAGCCTGAGGCAGCGTAGGAGACTGCGTGTTCTAGGGCAGACGAGTTTGGTGAGTAGGCAAGAGGTTGTGTCTAGAGGAAGGTCTGGTAGTTTGCAGGTGCAAGTCTGATCTGAAATATTTTTAGTAGGAACGAGCCAGTAGCACCAGGGCAACACTGGGTTACAAGGCTCCACGGATCTTGCTCAGATCGCATCCATGGACGCCCGCGTGGTGAGCCTCTCATTTTTGTTGCCGAGTTTTGATATCTGGAGGAAAGCATCAACGCCATACCCTTCTAGGCTGTGTATCTCGAGAGAACCAGCCCAATACTCTGGATCACGCGTTAGCCCCCATGTCACTTTTACGAAATTTTTACTGACCAGAGTACAGTCGCGACATGGGCAAGCCAATGCCCAGACGCAGATCCGGCGCGCGTCCGGTCAACGAGGATAGCGATCCGTGATGTATTCCTGCATCGCCATGCAACGACCGCGTGCCGAGCTTCTGTTGCAGCTGAGACGAAAGGTCGGACCCAGGCGCAGGTACCTTGAGCTCGTCTGGTTTTCCAAGGAGCTTCGGCACTCTAGCAAGGTTCTTCAGCCGCTTCTCGCGACGTGGTCCCTTGCTGAAGCTCCACAGATAGGGAAGGACTTCGTTCGGAATGCCGCCGCCTTGGTCGGATATTCTGATGATTACGTGCTGGTTCGTTTCGCAGATGAGCACCTCGATTGGTGGGGGCTTGGCGTTCTTGGATGTGCGCTGCTCTATCACGGCCTGTATCGAATTCCGTAGCAGCTCGCCGATGATGTACTCGAGGTGGCTGAGGATGTATGGGAACGTGGCATCCAGGTGGCCGTACAATTTGATGTCGGGAATCTGGACGTTGGAGCCGTATGCGCGTCGGATCAGATCCTGCGTCGTCTTTCCACATTCTTCGACAATCTCTTTGGCGTTGCATCGCAGGAAGATCTCGCCCACGGCCTCTTGGTCATGCAGCAGCTGGGCGTTGGGGAAGTGCCAGGGCGAGTTGAAGGTCTCTGTGAGTGCGAGATGCTGCTCGGCAATGACGCGTCGCGATATGCGCTGCTTACATTAGCATGTGTCGGTTGAGGGCAGTACATGCCATACCGATCTCAGCATCGTCGTCATGAACTTGTCCGTCTCCTCGGGCTTCATCAGCCCACGCACTTCGAGCACGCCGATGGCCAGGCGCGGTATCACGGTGGCATGCTCGGTCAGCGTCTCTTCCAGCACCTTGCAGTACTTCTCGTTGTCCTCCAACGACCGAATCTCGGGCACTTTTCGGAAGCGCTCAAAGGCTCGCAGGTACGACTCGTAGACGTGGGCAAGGTGAGGGTTCGCTACCACGACGTAGGGCAGGGTCTGGATGTCACGCAGGCGGTGGGCAAGTCTACAGTCCTTCAGCAGAGTTCGGCATAGCTCCTGCCCATTTTGAGTACCTCGTGGGGAGCTCGAGTCGACAGTAGTTCGCAGAGTCGATCAGGCGCGACTCGGTCAGGGTCCTCCCAAAGAAGGTCAGCTGACGCAGGCTGATGGGTCGGGCTTCACGCTGCACCCATCTGAAGTACGGTCAACTCTTCGTCCTCATGGCCCACACAGACTCCTTACTCGTCGAGCGCCGAAGACGGCCTCCATGTCGGCGCCACAGCAGCTGCAGTAACGCATCGCCGCGGGGCATGGGGGGTGAATACGGGGCGAGAAGCTCGACGGAGGGCTGGACAGTGCCGTGCGCGTGCAATGAAGCTCCTTGGACCCAGAAACATTGCTGCAAGAGCTCACGACGAGCTCGGTGAGGGGAGGTCAATGCATGTTGGAGCTGCAAAATCCAGAGCATGTGACGCAGCGCCGATGGCCGCAACAGCGGGTCCCACCACCGTCGCCAAATTCTGCATTGTGCCATCTGCCATTGGCGACAGCGCAACGATGCACACAAATGGGAGAATCAATTCCCCTTTTGCAGCACCTGCCATGTCACAGCTACAGCAATGCGACGCGTTTGCCCATCCGCACCCCACGCGCACTGGCGCCGTGCATGACGTCTTAGTGCTCGAGGCCTCAGGTCTCCGCAGTCCGCCGCCAAGGCACCCACTCTGAACACCTCGCATCTGCCCTGAAGCCCATGCAAACGGCGAAGACAGTTCCTGTGACTTCCCGCGTTTGTGCACCGTGAAGTTTGTGAGCCGTCTCCCTCGCTGCAGGCTGTACATGGGTTGCCGGCCATAAATCCGATCGTCATCGTACCGCCACCATTAGCGAGCAACTGTGGAACTGTGGAACGCATCCTTACTGCTAGCCCGAAGCTGTCTGTTGCTGCACTACACTCGCCCACCTGCAACCTGCCCTCGGCGACCTGCGCGCCTGCCTCTCTTATTTTTTGAGCTTCACAACACGTGCAGCGCTTCTTGCTGCTTCGCGACTGCCACAGGGCTCCTTCTGCAGTTGCCCGTGTTTGTGTGCCCCGCCGCCACCTTTTGCAATGGATCAGGTAAGCACCCGCGCATACATTGCTTGTAGTCACCGCTCTCCCTGCGCCGGCTCTCCGTGCTGCCGACACCATGGAAGACATGGAAGACATGAAAGACATGGAAGACATGAAAAACATGGAAACCATGAAAACCATGGCCAACATCCGCGTGAGCGTAGCCGAGCTGACTTTGCTGTCCGACCAGATTGGCAGCGACATGCTCGTCGACTCCGAGTACGACGAGAAGCAGGATGTGGCCATCATCACTCCCGACGACACGGACGACCAGATGGACGACGTCGACGCCGAGCCCGAGCCCCGTGCCGACGAGTTCGAGGCCTTCATGAAGAAGCACCTGCCCGAGCTGCCGGAGCAGGAAACCGAGGAGGAGGCATGGAACACATGGGAGATCAAGGACTGGCGGGCCCTGATCAAGCGCGAACACGGTCCCGTGTTCAATTGCGGCGGACACCCATGGCGGATACTCATGTTCCCGTACGGTAACAACGTCGAGTTCACATCGCTATATCTGGAACAGGGCTTCGAGGAAAAGCAGATGCCCGAGGACTGGTATGCCTGTGTGCAGTTCATGCTGGTCATGTGGAACGTCAAGGATCCGTCCATATACACGATACACACGGCAAACCACCGCTTCACCGCCGACGAGGGCGACTGGGGCTTCACCCGCTTCGCTGAGATCAGGCGTCTGTTCGCGAATACCTGGGACGATCGGGCCCGGCCCATGATAGAGGAGGACCAGGTGAACATCACTGCCTATGTAAGAGTACTCAAGGATCCGACCGGCGTGCTATGGCATAATTTCATCAAGTAAGCCCATTCGTCCTACATTTCCGTCGCCGCTACTAACACATCCAGCTATGATTCAAAGAAGGAGACGGGCATGGTCGGGCTCAAGAACCAGGGCGCAACATGCTACCTCAATTCACTTCTCCAATCTCTCTACTTTACTAATGCCTTCCGCCAAGCCGTCTACCAAATACCCACCGCCGAGGAGTCCGACCGCTCCAACAGCGCTTATGCCCTCCAACGCCTATTCTACCTCCTCCAAACGTCCTCACTCGCCATCGGCACCACCGACCTCACACAATCCTTTGGCTGGGACTCGAAGCAGATTTTCGAGCAGCAAGATGTGCAAGAATTGTCGCGTGTGCTCATGGACAAGCTCGACGAGAAAATGAAGGGCACCGAAGCCGAGGGCGCGTTGACAAACATGTTTGTTG
Organism: Parastagonospora avenae f. sp. tritici 18332-5; assembly: GCA_022559985.1. NCBI lineage: Eukaryota > Fungi > Ascomycota > Dothideomycetes > Pleosporales > Phaeosphaeriaceae > Parastagonospora > Parastagonospora avenae. Next base: position 14,048 of record JAFJTR010000119.1, read on the forward strand.
GAAAAATGAAGACGTACATCTCGTGCATCAACGTCGACTACGAGTCCTCGCGGACAGAGGACTTCTGGGACATCCAACTCAACGTGAGCGGGAACAAGAATCTGGACGACAGTTTCAAGGACTATGTGCAGGTTGAGACCATGGACGGGGAGAACAAGTACTTCGCCGAAGGCTTTGGGCTGCAAGACGCAAAGAAGGGCGTCATATTCGAGAGCTTCCCGCCAGTGCTCCATCTCCAGCTCAAGCGCTTCGAGTACGACTTCCAGCGCGACGCCATGATGAAGGTGAACGATCGCTATGAGTTTCCAGAGGTTTGGGACGCCTCACCATACCTCTCAGATGGCGCCGATCGGTCAGAGCCCTACATGTATCACCTACACGGCGTACTTGTTCACAGCGGAGACCTCAATGCTGGCCACTACTATGCTTTCATAAAACCCACCAAGGATGGACACTACTACAAGTTTGACGATGATCGGGTCACGCGAGCAACACTACGGGAGGCTCTCGAAGAGAACTTTGGCGGCGATTACCAGCAAGCTAACGGCAATGTCGGTCATCGCAATCCCTACACCCGAGGATGGTCGGCCAAACGCTCCATGAGTGCTTACATGTTGGTCTACATCCGGGAAACGCGCCTCGACCAGGTGCTTCTAGACAGCGTAGAGCCACCGAAACATCTTGCGGAACGACTTGCCGAGGAGCGTGCTGCGTTTGAACGAAGGAAGAAGGAGCGCGAGGAAGCACATCTATACATGGACGTGGCAGTCGCATCGGATAAGACCTTCAAGGCCTACCAGGGCTTCGACATCGTGCCCTGGAAAGGCGATGCCGAAGAGGGCGCTAACCCGAAGATCTACCGAGCACTGCGAACAACCACAATGGCGGATTTTGCCAAGACGGTCGCTGCGGATCTCGAAGTCGACCCGGACATGTTGCGCCCATGGTCAATGGTCAACAGGCAAAACGGCACCGTGCGGCCCGATACTGTTCTCGAGTTCCCCGACATGACAGTTGAAGAGGCTGCCAGTAAGCATGGCACCAAGCAATCGCAATTCAGGTTATGGATCGAGACGGCAGATCAACGCGACGAAAATGGAGCCCCCTTGTTCGGCGACAAGCTCGTCGACCTAAAAGGCCAACAGAGCAACCGACCGTTGATGATTTTCTTGAAACATTTCGATGCGAAGACACAAACTCTGTTCGGTGCTGGAACCTTTTACGCTGCGCTCCAAGATAAGGTAATGGATCTCAGTCCTTCCATTTTGAAGATGCTTGGCTGGCCGGCTGGAACGCAAATTAAGCTTTCAGAAGAGATCAAGCAGAACATGATCGAGGCCATGAAGCCGAAAACCACATTGGCTGCTTCCGAGATACAGGATGGAGACATCATAACCGTTCAGCGAGTTTTAAGTGACAGCGAGATCAGTCGCATCACGACCGCTGGGGGTTGCGTTGAGGCCAAGGAATTCTACGACTACCTTCTCAACCGTATCAACGTCGAGTTTGTGCCTAGGGCACCGGACTCTGAGGACCCCTCGTTCGCACTGACGCTGAGCAAAAAGATGACTTACAACCAGTTCGCCGGCAAAGTCGCCGAATTCTTGGGCACCGAGCCGAGCCATCTCCGCTTCGTTACCGTCAGTGCCGCTGGCAAGCCAAAACAACCCGTCAAATACAATGCCAATGCGACGCTGAACAGTATCCTCTTCCCTGGTCCATACAGTTACTCCGCAAGCGCGAATCAACGGCCAGATGCGTTGTTTTATGAAATTCTGGAGATGAGCCTCGCAGAAATGGAGCAGCGGAAACCCATCAAAATCACCTGGCTGCCAGAAGGGCTCAGCAAAGAGGAGGAACACACACTCATGATACCCAAGAATGCGCATGTGTCGGACCTTCTCCTCGCACTCCAAGCCAAAGCGAACATTGGCGACGAGACGATGCAAAAGGTCCGCGTGTACGAGTCGCACATGCACAAGCTGCATAAGCTTTTACCGACCGACTACCAGATCATGAGTCTGTACGACTACACTCAGCTGTACGCTGCGCCATTTCTCGATGAGGAGTCTCCGCGAAAGATTCTGGCATTCCACTTCGACCGCGAACCATCAAAGGCGCACGGCATTCCCTTCCAATTTCCGCTAAGAGAGGTAAGCAAGAAAACTGTGTTCTCGGAAGCTTGCACTAACAGCACTCAGGGCGAGCCATTCAGCGAGACGAAACAGCGCATCTCAGACTTTACCAAGATCAAGGGCAAGCAGTTGGACAAGATCAAGTTTGCTCTCGTCGCGCCGAACTCAAAACCGGAACCCATCGAAGACGGTGGGTGATGCCAGTAATCTCAACTTGTAGCACTGCTAACGTGACCACAGATGACGTACTGTTAGATCTTGTACAAGGGCGCGACAATGTTTCCCTCGGCCTTGACCACACCAACAAGAGCCGAAGCTTCTGGGGCAAAACCGACTCCATCTTTATTCGTTGAGAGCGCGGCATTTGTGGTGTAGGATACAGCAACGGACGAACATCATATCCCAGGCATGGAAAAGCAACACATGATTATGGCGGGGCGAAGGCGGTGTTGATTAGCAGGCATTGTGCGTGGTAATATCATGCATATGTACTTGACATAGCTACGGCGTCACGGCGGCTCAAAGTCATTGCGCGAAAGTGTCGCGTGCCGCGCTTGAACCTCCTTGCCCAGGGTGAGGGAAAGTATAGAAAGCGGCGGTTTGCTCTTTGAATGAATGAGGAACGGGAATGGGCTTTGTGTAGGTTAGCATGGCGCAGATGAAGAAATGATATTTCACGTACATGTACCTCTTCCAGCTTACATGGCTGAGAAGCATAAGCAAGTGAAGTTCCAGAACACCCTTGGAAGTCTCAAGCGCGATCAGCCCCACCCCTTCCCCCATTGGCCAATCCCCACCTTTCCCGCCCGCGCCCCATCCCTGCTGCCTTGTCGGCGAAACCCCAAACGCCGACGTGTTCTCGACAGCTGGTGTCAACTTTCGACATCCAACAAGCTCACCACAACCACAACCGCCAACAATGCGGACTATACTCGCGCTTTTCAGCCTGCTGGCTTGCGTGTACGCAACCGCGCTCACATACCGCCTCGAAGCACATGAGAAGGCGTGTTATTTCGCTCAGGTGGAACATAAGGGGACCAAGTTGGCGTTTTATTTCGCTGTACGTTGAATGATGGTTGAGGCATTGGAGCTGGCATGGCAGACGGATTGCTGCTCCAATTCATTAGCAGGGCCTTGCGCCAATCCCCCTCCTCTTCGTCTCTCGCATCAAGCTCGTTTCACTCGCTGTACTCGCTAACACTCGTCCAGGTCCAATCAGGCGGCTCCTTCGACATCGACTACAGTGTCGTCGGCCCCACTGACAAGGTGATCCTCGACGGCACCAAAGAGCGCCAGGGCGACTTTGTCTTCACGGCCAACGATCCCGGCGAATACAGGTTCTGCTTCAATAATGAAATGAGCACGTTTGCGGAAAAGATGGTGGATTTCGAAATCGCGGTATGTATACACCTCGAAGGATGGGATTGCGGGTGAGAGGAAGGATGAGGGGAGGCTGCCATCTCCGCCCTTCAGAGCCCAGACATGGTTGGGAGGTGGCAGGCAAAGCCCACCGAAGCGACATACCTGGCCCCAGAAGCCTCCTCCACCCTCGCGTCACTCGAACTCTCCACTAACTCCACTTCCCCCAGGTCGAAAACGAAGCCGCGCGCGCCATCATCCCGTCCAAACAAGGCTCGTCCCCCGAGCAAACCTCGGTCCTCGAAGAATCCATCCTCAAGCTCTCGGCCCAGTTATCCACCATCTCGCGTAACCAAAAGTACTTCCGCACGCGCGAGAATCGCAACTTCAGCACCGTCAAGAGCACAGAGGGCCGCATATTTACTTTCTCGCTCATGGAGAGTGGGTTGATTTTGACCATGGCGGGCCTCCAGGTTTTCATTGTCAAGTTCTTCTTTCAGGGGGCGAGGAAAGGTATTTTATAATTCTGTGAGGTGTGTGGGGATGGGTGGGCTGACGTGCGGCAGGGTATGTATGAGCGAGGTCAGAGGAGATTCGAGGTCAAGATTCGAGGGCGATGGGGTTGGGCTATATTTGATCTTTGAAGGCGCTTGTGGGATTACAGGAATTGTAACATCACCATGGTTAGCGTTATGAACTCTGGAGCAGGATTGCGGAAAATCATGCATTGCAAGTCTATTGTTGTTTTGGGTGGCTTGTTTGTTTTGCAGTGCGGGCACACCCTGTCATGTTTTTTGCTGTGCGTCTTGTGGCACGTTCTTCGATGCGAAGCACAATGGGGTGTAGGTGATGTATCTTGGGTAAGGATCAGTGTTTCGTTTCTATCCGATCGACGCCAATTACCAGACCGTGTGGGTAAGTGTAATGCATGCATTCTCTACCATGCATTGAACTTGTGGGATGCCAGGCAAGTGTGCCGATTTCTTACTATCCAGCAAAACACTGCGCCTGAAGGTGTGTGGTGCGTAGCTACATTCTGGAAATCATCAATCATTGAATTATTGGGTAAGTCTCGTGTGAGCTCATTCATGGGTACTGACTGTACGAATCAGGTCCGATTATACAAGTCTGCAAACCTGCGGCAGCGTGTGTTCGTGGTATGTTGCTGTCGTCTCGCGATGGCCATGGCTAGTACCAAGACATGCTCTCCCCTCGTACTCCGCCGTATATCGACTTCGCAGAGAGGACATCAGGCCTGCACGACGTATTTGTCTTCCGAATAGAAGTTTACGTCGTCACTCACTCGTTCGTCTTGCAGAGTTGATGGCAGCGCGGGCGACCTTTCTCTGCCGCCTCCTTGTGACGGCGTGTCACTCCATGCCAGGACGGCGAGGGCAACGTGCGTCCACCCGGCTGGCTATGTTGGATAGGTATAACGTTCTCTTGTTTTCCTGAGCTTTGGGATGTGAATGCAGACGGGTGAGTGTGATGAGCTTCATGGCTGAGGATGGAAAATATTGGCTGTGCGCAGAGGTATGTGTTGTTTGCGCCCGCTGGGTGGACGAAGTCTAGTTCAAGAGCCTCGGGATGTAGAGAAACTGGCGACCGGGTAAGTGCAATTTGCGTGGGTCGGTTAACTGACTGTGTACAGAACAGTGTGCTGAGTACGGCAGCATTCCTGTCGCAGTAGGCACATTGCTATTTCTCATGAAGTCTTCCTAGGTCAGCAGAGCGCATCGTTTGCCGTCAAGGCATACTCTGGCACCATAGTCTTCCGTATGAACTCCATTACTCGATCTGTCTGGAGAGAGCAGGCAAGCACAACAACTTCTATTCCTCATTGGCAAGTACAGTAGCTTTCGTCCAGTCGTACCGTGCATGGAAGCCGTACGCACTGCTCGTTCATGTGCAGATTTTGGAGCCTGGCGCTTTTATCTCCGCTTCACTATGCTGATTACGTGATGTAGATTCTTTGGCAAGTATGGCAGCGCGCTTTCGTCGCAAATTTGCTGTCGTCTGTCATCACATGTAGTCGCGCAGCGTCCCCGGGTCTCCGGGACTGGCGCGAAGGCATGCGAGCTCTCTGTGCGGATTGCAGGCAATTTTATTGCCTTCAGTCTGAGTGCCAATTGTAGGTCGTCTGTCGTTCCGTCAATCTCTCGCAGTTTCCAAGGCACCTGGGCAGCGTGGGCGACCTAATACGCCCTAGCGCGTACCAGATTCACTTCCACTTGCCGTATAAATCTTGGCGCTACCTCCTCTTTTCAATTCCTCTTGCTTGCACGACAGCTTTCTGGACTCGCCGACGCACTTCCGCAACACCAGCGGACCAACGTTCTTTCAAACGCTGCGCGCGATTTCTGGCTATTTTTTACTTTCCGTGCCCACTTCGCAACCGACGGCATTATGGACGCCTCTCCTAGGAACAGGCCGCTGGAGCCGCCCATATCACCAACAGACCAGCCAACGTATATTCGCTGCGACGGCCAAGCCATCTCACAAAAGCAGTTCAAGGACATTTTCGGACCCATCCTCCAAGGTCACTTCGCAGGCCAGGCGCAGCGCCCTGATCTTTTGCAAGAGGCCCAATGGATGCTGGCACAACATGCACCCAATCATCCTGCACTCAAAGGTCAGATTATAGGCATACCAGTGCAGGCAACGCTCCTGGCTTTGAAGCGCCTTCGCCTCCCCGACCCTGTCATTCAAGATTGCATGCAGCGAAGGAATGGTGTTATGCAGCAACAACAACAGCAACAGCGACCACAGCAGGCGCCGCAGATTATGGTGCCAAAGATGATCCCTTCAGCTTCGCAGGCACAAGCTCAACGCGCGAGCCCTTACTCTGGATCGCCGTCGCAAGTCAGCAATGGGCAGCGCATGCCTCCGGACACCTCCTACAGCCCTCACGTTATGCCGCAATCACCAGCCAGGATGGACGATCGTATACCCAAGGCTATCTCTCTGAACCAGTTCCCTCATACAGCGCCGCGAGATGGGATGGGTCCGCGTATGCCTTCAGCGGCCTCGCCGCACAGCCCTTCCACCAGACCACACTATCAGACCGGTCCGGTCAGGCCTCAGGACATGCGAAGAACTTCGGGCGTACCCAACGGCGCTGGGCAGTATATGTGGCCTAATTCGCGCAATCTGCCGCCTCGTCCCAGTCCGTCTCCGACTATGGGAATGTTTCCGCCACCCTTGTTGCGTTCGAGTAGCAGCCACAGCGAAGCTGCTCAGAGCAGAACGCCATTTACCGATGCGGAGAAAGAGGCCCTCCTTGACAATTGGCTCAGAAAGTGGATGGCGATGGCAATCAAGGGCAACCCTGAAGCCTTTGCCGGGGCTGTCAAATTTCTGGGAGACCAACCGGACATTGCCAAAAAATGGGAGTTCTACAAGGGTATACAGGAACGCTCGAAAGCCATTGCAGAAGCCAAAGCGAATGCTCAGCAACAGCGTGCACAGCAACTACAAGTATTGCAATCACAAGCACAGCAACCACAAGCACATCAACCACGAGCACACCAGTCACAAGGACATCAGGCAAGACTACATCAAGCCCGAGAAGTCATCGAATTGACTAGCAAAAAGCGCAAAGAACCCCCCACCGCATCCAAACAGCCGCCTAAGAAGCGCCAGATTGTTGACCTCACCCAGCCCCGCCGCAAGCAGTTCTCCAACCACGAACCAAAAGTCCCCGTACTCCTCGATGCACCTGGCGGAGACAAGATCGGCGTCATCCCCATACCCGAACTCGCCGCCACCGATGGCTTACAAGCCCACGCAACCATCTTCGGCGTAGACGCGCACGACCTTGAGCTCAACGACCCCATCTTCGCCAGAGTGCAAAATTCCACTCCTGCCCCACTACCCAGCTCCAACCGCCTCGCACGCCCCGACGTAAACCTCGTCCCCGCGCCCAAGATGCATCCAGACCAGGATATCACCGTCTGGATCCCTGACACAGAAGTGGCCGCAGCGAAGGCGAAGATCAAGTCTAAAGGATATGACTTCACGTGGTCGAACGGCATTGTGGATGATGTGGAGCCAGTTAGAGACGAGCTTCTGGTGGCAATTGGATGCAAGAAGGAAGAGGATGGTCTTTGGAGAGCGCCTCCTTCTGTGGCTAGTGAGGAGAAGGCGAATGTGGATTGGAGTATGATAAGCAGCAGGAGGGAGAGGGGCTTCGCTCCGTAGAAGGTGTTTGGAGAATTGGATTGGAGGTTTGCATTTTGGGTTGGCGTTTGGGTGGTGCACAGGATATACCCAGGTGTTTGGATATGGCGATGCGAAGGTGTTTGAGATGTTTCGCTATGGCGTTTGGATCATACGACGACGTTTGGAATTCACGTCACGTCACGTCAATGTTGCGCTGGATGTATAGTCCGACGTTTGCCACAGCGTCGCAAAGCTACTACGGACTACCGTATCAGTACACAAGTTAGTTCGCCCGCGAACGGACGAACACAAATACAAAGACTATAAAATCACTTCGCTTCTTTTCTGAGAACAACTCTGGTTCGCCTGCCGTCATACAAAGATATGAATCCGCTTGCTGTCATACTCACAACAGGTGCTCTCATCTGCAACGGCTTCGCTTTGCTCGTGTTAATCCTATTCGTGTGGGTCACACTGAAGTTGGCTATGTCTTATCTGAAAAACGGGGTCGTGCCGCTGATGTCTCGCCAATAGCCGTAATTGCCTTATTGTAATAAGAAACATTTTCGCATTGTAGATGCTAGTGGCACAAAATCGCTTGTGAGTTGTTTGCTGTCTTACCACGGCCATCCGTGCGATGACGAGACTACCATATTGTCGACCTATCCTTTTATTCGTTGTCCCATATCAACGTCAGACAATCACACACGCTGAATCAGTAGCCTTGTGCTCGAGAGAGCGTGGTATAAATCCGCCACCTCCCAACTCCTCCTTCCCTACAACCACCTTCAACACATCCACAATGTTCTCCTTCAAGCCCGACCCCACCAAAAAGCGCACCTCCACACGCGTCAAATTCGCCACTCTCTACCCCATTTTCGCTGACATTGAAGCCCTGCATGAGCGCGTGCATGAACTGGCTTATTACCAGTTTGAACGGCCGTTTCCAACTAATAGTATGGGCACGGGCATGAGCCACATGGGACCAAAACCATACGTCCCGCTCTCTCCCACCAGCTCCGGCATCCCAACATGGTATTCTCAGCGCTCGATGCCTATGCAAGACCACCCTCCGCAGTACACTTACACTGACACCAACACTATCCCTTCTCCGCCTCCGCCGCGATACGACGGCATGCGCAACACCACCCGTCCTGAATATGCCAGGCAATCCCGTAGCCCAGCCTCCCCGGCGCCCGTGTTCAGGTGTAGAGGGGGATTTGGAGCGAGTGGCGCGCATGAGACGCCGAACATTACGCGCACGGCGCCGGAGAAGAGGGCAAAGAGGAATGATGGGAAGGAGAA
>JAFJTR010000119.1:23104-73523 GCA_022559985.1 Parastagonospora avenae f. sp. tritici 18332-5
GAAGAAGGAGAAGAAGGAGAAGAAGGAGAAGAAGGAGAAGAAGGAGAAGAAGGAGAAGAAGGAGAAGAAGGAGAAGAAGGAGAAGAAGGAGAAGAAGGAGAAGAAGGAGAGGAAGAGGGTCAGAGGAAATTGGGCTGTCAAGGAGAGCGAGGAGACTGAGGGCAGTGGAAGTGGGAGTGAGGAGAGCGAGGAGGACGATGGGGGTGAGGAGACGCAGAAGGACGATGGTAGGAGGGATGGGAGGGGTGGGTTAGGTGAGAGGTTTGGGTGGAAGGGCGTTGCTGTTTAGAGTCTTAGATTAGCGAAAGGTGGTGGGAGATGTGAAGAAGATATTGATATTGAGCTAAATGTTCTTCGCAAATGATTCATGTGGAAAGGAAGTAAACTCCGCTTTCCAGTTCTAGCATTCACACCAAACACATGCGTTATCTCGCCGGAAGACTTCTTCTAGAACGGTGATAGAATTTAGCAAGTGAGCTCCTGAACTTCTGTACAGCTAGGTGTAGTATAAGTGCTGACTCCGTGGAAAGGCAATACAAGGTTCAAGGAATGATGTCATCGGGTCGGAGGTAAGTCCAGTCTCCGATCGCATTCCTTCTTTCTGTTGCGGATATGATCATGAACCTCGAATAAGCCTGCGAAGCTTCGCGGCGATATCTGGTCTCGAGATGTATGACGATTGAGGTCGGACCAATACGATGGCTCGGAAAGGGTGAGTTGGTGGCCTAACGGTGAACTGCGTGAGGAGCATAAAAGCAACAGAGCCCTCTTGCAGACAGGTTTCAAAAGGTATTCAACAAGTACGGTCATGGCCGATTGCATCTCAGACTACGATTGGTAATCATGGCTCCTCCATACGCTTCTCAACAAGACCTCGGAAATATCAACCATCTCAAGAACGTCGCTCTAGTTGGCACAAGCGGGACGATTGGATCTCATATCGTTTCAGCTCTCTTAGAAAAGAACATCTTTAATGTGACTGCGATTACCTGAGCCGATTCAAAATCCACGTTTCCGGAGGGCGTCAAGAAGCAATGTGTTGACTACAACAACCCCGATACCATCGTTGCAGCTTTGAAAAGCAAAGATGCTCTAATAATCACAATGACCATCACAGCCGCGAAAGATACACAAGCAAAGTTGATCCGCGCTGCGGCTGCGGCAGGCGTACCCTGGGTCCTTCCAAATGAGTTTGGCATGTACAACACCGATGAAGCACAGAACGACACCATCGGACAAAGCAAGACGAAAGATCGCCAACTCATCGAATCGCTTGATCTGTCGTATGTTGGTGTTACATGTGGCTTCTGGTACGAGTACTCGCTCCCTGCGCCTCAGCTCTACGGCTTCGATATCGCCAAGCGAGAGGCTGTCTTCTTCGACGACGGCACACAGAAGATAAACACCTCGACGTGGGGACAGACTGGACGCGCCGTCGCTGCTATACTCTCATTGCCGCTTTAGCCGAAAGATGACAACGACACGAGCCTGACGCTTGACTCGTACCGCAATCGCATGGCGTTTGTCGCCTCATTTACGCTTTCCCAGCGCGACATGTTGGATTCGCTGCAGCGGGTTACAGATACCGCGGATAGTGACTGGAACATCTCACGCGTGCCAGTAAAGGAGCGGTTTGTAGAGGCTAAAGAGGAGATGAGAAAGGGTAGTCGTGCGGCGTCTGGACGCGCGTTGTATACAAGGTACTTCTATGACGACGCTGGATTATTTGAGAAGACCCATGGTCTGGACAACGAGAAGCTGGGGCTGCCGAGGGCTGATCTGGACGAGGCGACCAAGGCGGCTGTGAAGCTGCAACAGAGCGGATACTGGGATAATTATGGCAAACACTAGTGATGGCAGAGGAGCAATATGGCATATATTTTCTATATAATGACTAGATCTGTGTTGCAAAAAGGCTTTGTCGCATCAATCGAATACGATTGCAGCCTTGACCACCTCCCCCTTTCTCACTACGTCTAAGCACTCTTCCCATTCCTCAATTCTGAAAGTCTTGTTCACCACACAGTCCATCTTCAATCTCCCACTCTTCACGTACTCTAGCACATGAGGCATGTGGCCCATACTACAAAAGCTGGCCAAGATGGTCACCTCGTGTTCCCAGATACGGAATGGAGACCATGCGATCTTAACACTCTCATCGTACACACCATATACGACGAGCTTCCCGCCTTTCCGCACAAACTCAAGCGAAGATTCGAGTACGGTAGGCGATCCAGTGGCTTCAATTACGATATCAAAGCCGTGTGGATTGGATGCTGCGAGGGCCTCCATCTGCACATGCGCTTCCGTGTCGGAAATAGTAACGTATTCGTCGGCGATTTTAAGCTTTCGCGCAAGATCAAGCTTCGGTCCGCCTTTCGATGCAATAGTCAACTAATAACGCGTTAGCCCACGATTCGACATCCGGATGCAGTGTCACTCACGTGAGCGGCCCCATTCATCTTGACCAACTGCGCCAACAAGATTCCCGTGGGCCCGCATCCAAACAACAGCACTCTACTCCCCACTTCGATCTGCATTCTCTCAATACCATGCGTCGCGCACGCAGCCGGCTCGACAAGCACGGCTTCGAGATCCGGAAGGTCGCCGATAGGATGCACTTGTCTTGCGGGATATCGACAGTACTCCGCAAAGCCGCCAGGAACATTGCCGCCGAACGCTGTCATGTTTTCGCATAACAGTGGTTTCCGGCGCATGCAGTGGAAGCACGTGAGACATGGCTGCATGGGGTCGGCTGCGACACGGTCGCCGACGGATACGTTCTTCACGTTTGGGCCGATTGCTGCGATAGTTCCTGCGGCTTCATGACCTGAAGCTACAAGTCAGTTGAGCTGAAGCATAGAAAGAGTGAAGATGCACACCAGGTATAAGCGGCCACTGTTGAAAGTCATCAGTAGAAGTCGCTGTCATGTCGATACTCAGATCTTCTCACCTTGGCGAGAAATTCGCCTTTGTGATAATGCAGATCCTGTTTGAAGTCAGCTTCGAGGTATAGAAAATGCATGCCTGGCATGAACCCACTGTTCCGCATACTCCGCAGGCGGATATTTTGACCTACATCATGTTAGCTCGCCTGCTTGTCCAAAAGACTGATCATCAACGAACAAGAACATCGTCATCACCGATGCTCGGAACATCGATATGCACTACAGCGAATTTCTCTGCTTCGGAGTATCTGCATCCATCAGTGAAGATTCGTTCAAGTTGTAAATGTAGTAACGTTACTGTAATGCCTTCATGGTCTTCGGAACGCCGCCCTCTCCAACGTGGCTTTCGTAGCCATTGGATCTCTCAAGGACCATTTCTGTCACGAAAATGAAGGATAGATATGTTGCATAGGTTTTTCTCCGACATTTATATGTCTTTGTTGATGGCGTTCTAGGTCTCGCTACACCTGCCGTGTCTACATATGTATGTACACGCGTGTATGCGGGGCTCGGCAAACCTTCCTTCCCGCGGAATATGTTCCGATACTCCATCAACACCGCAAACATCTGCGAAGGGCATGAATGAGACATGAACGTCGTGGTACAAATTCCACTTTCTGTTGCCCTTTATGGCTTCGATCTGAATATATGCCCCCTAACGATTTCTGTACCTTCCACCTCTCTCTCTATTGTTTTTTATTCGTATCCATTCGCCGCCGCTCCTGTCTGCTTCCGATCTCCTTCTGCACGTATATGAGAGTCTTCATGTTTTGAGGCATCGACATGGAAGACCAGGACCGGGCCAGAAACTTTATCGTCGCTCTTGAAGATGGTGATCTGGTAGATAGATCTCGCACCGCTAAGCCGAGCTTTACGTTGGAGCATCTTGTATAACAGGAAGATGTCTCGTGCACATTTTCGTCCGCTAATTTGTTGCTGGCAATGGTTTCAAAACACATCATAAATGCTACAAACTGTCGTCAGCGTTTAGAGAGATGTTAGGATCACATTTGATGTTCTCATTGCTCGACAAAAGAGGCTCGGGAAGAAACCAAGAATTCCGTTCGGGCTCGACAACCATCTGAAATGGGATCGCTTGTTTTTGTATACGTGTCCTGTTTGTATCCGCCACGAGCCTGGCTTCACTGCCAAGTTCTCATCGCCCCCGCCGACTTCTATCCTTAGCGATGACTGTATTGACACCAAGGTCCCATTGTCGTCACGATACCCCTAGAGCACCGCACCCGAGTTCTAGCCTCAATGGCGCTATCGGAAAACGTGCTCCCTTACAAAGCCTGTGCCGTTCACAATTTTCCTAACAGATGTGGATCTGACAGTTCCTGCCTTGTCCGCTCTACGCTTCTGTGGGTGCGCGTCGGCATCAACACTGAACAATAGCTGTAACTCATCAACCTCGGATTTGAACACGGTCAACTTCCAGATGTACTTTGCGCCACCGAGTTGTCGCTTGTGTTGCAACATAAAGTAGCCTGCTGCTAGACCATTTAGACAGCCTAGTCATGCGACAATCAGTAGGGCTCTTGTCAAGAGGGTTTTCCGTACACCCACCAATCAGCGCATCGGCAGCCTCTCTTTCTGCCTCATTTTCAGCACCGGCCGTGAACTCTGTGCCGGGCCATAGTTTCGCTTGGCCGTCGGACACGCCCATTGCTATGAGCGCTCTTGGCACAATTTTCACTGACTCCTCGTTGCTGGTCTGCATCGCGATAAAGTACTTGATGTTTTGGATATTGTTCGTGCCGCTAGAAACTTGGTTCTAGGAAGCCCAGGTAAGATCCGAACTCGAACGTAGCTTTGGCAGAGCATCGCTGGGAACGTTGCCGGTCTCCCAGTATTCTTTGGCTGACACCTCGGGAGAATGCCGAGCCAGGAAGTACACGATCTCATTCACTACGTTGATGCCAATGCGTGCAAAACCACCCGTCGACTGTTGGTTTTTGTTAGGCTCTATGTCAAGGATTACAGTGCAAACTTACTCGATACCATACGCCATTGACCTCATACCATTGATCCTTCACCTCTGGCCACATACCATTAGGGAGTCTTTTGATACTAGAACTATTCATATGCTGTACCGAAAAGCAATGGTTGGGACCACCATTCTCAGCGGGTCTCATATCGACACCAAGGGCTCTGAATGCGGGGCTGATGCCATATCTAGCAAAGTTGCAGGCATAGTTGTTGTCCATTTCGTCCTCTGTGTCTCGGCTATAACCCAATTTACCGAGCTCGGAGCCGTCCCAAGGACTCTGAGTGTACGGCCAACCAAGCATTTTTGACGACTCTTCTTCATTGAGGGTCGTGGCAACAAGGAGAGCATTGCCGCGGCAAGAGGCTTTGGTCCAGAGAGCGTCGTCTGCAGTTGGGACAGTCCATGGGGACGATGGTGGAGGTGTATCAGGGCCACTGCTTAGATCGTCGAGGAAGGCCGCGGTAGCTTGAGCCCGCCATCGAGGGTAACGTAGGTGGCATGTTGCAATTCTGCAACCACTGTGAAGACAGGTACGACTGCCAGAGCGAGGTAGAATGAGATGATGATCCTCATTGCTGCTTGATGTGGGATAGGACAGTACCTTTTCAGAAACAATTCTGATTAGACGGACAGATTATAAAAGAATAGTGGTGTAACTGCTAGGTACATCATAGCACAAATGAGAGGGTAAACAAATGTTTCGATTATCCAGGTAAAGGTGAATCGTACTCATTACAGATTCTTTTACTTCGTTTACTTCGCGAAATTGACCGCCACACTAAATGCCTAAGCGGTGACAAGATCGAACGAAAAGCCTTCATGTCTCCGGGAGGACCTCAAAAGTGGCGCCATCAGACGAATTTGCCGATGAGCGGAGATTAAGAGCATCTACGTAGCCAGGTTCGCTCTACGCCTGGAGGAGGGCTATAGCCATCATATAGGTTTAGGAGCGCATATGAATTCAGTCCAATTTCTACAGAGGAGGAAGGATGATACGTTTTAACGTTGGATTGGATTGCGGAAGGCCGGTGAAGGACCTCGGGGCGCTCGGATCATAGTTCATTAAGTTACGTCACAGATCTGCGAAAGTCGCTTCGAAGACCGTTGCGCTCCCTAAACAGCCATCTAAACAGCCATTCGGTCCTTTTTTGTGTACATCGTCATTTGAACATTGGGGAACAACGGGATCACGTAAGCCTGGAAGCCAAATGCGCTCAATATTTCGACACGTGAGGTAACAGTCGGGCGTACTTCGGCGATTCAAGCCGGTCCTGAAGTCTCATTCGTAGACAAATACACACCTTAGCCTTTTCGAGAGATTTACCGTCGTTTTGCCGATGCATCCTCTGGGGAGACCTGGAGACGGAGATACCGTATGCTTTTAGCGTGAACAGCGAGATACAATAACTTGCGATGGTCAGTTCACTCCTTGTTCCACGCAAACTCCACTCTAGCTCAAGCTTCGACGATGCGCTTCGAAATATTTGGCATCCGGCAGCATTCGCTGCCGCGACTCCTCTTCTTGCTTACTGCAGTAGACTCTCCATCGCTTGTCTCAACGGCCTCAGTGAAAGGCAGTCTTGAAGAGCCGTTATGGTCGTTCGTAGACCCTTTGATTGGTACTGCTGGTCCACGACCTGGCTCTGCTATCGCAGGTGGAAATGCGTTCCCGGGTGCGAGTTTACCATGGGCGATGGCAAAACCTGGAATCGACACAAGCTTTCTCGGACTACCAGAAAATACTGCAACGGACGCCAATGCTGGATACACGCCTCTTGGGAATGTGACTGCCGTGAGCATGACCCACGTCAGCGGATCCGGGGGAACCCCAACATACGGATTGATATCGCAGATGCCACTGTCTGGAAACCTAGCCTCTATCAACCTCGCCGACAATACGACTTACGCTCAGAATCGTAGTCTGGACTTGGAGTCTGCGACCGTTGCCCTATTCACTACAACTCTGCAAAATGGCATCAAGATAGAGATCACTTCCGGTAATCACACGGGATTTATGCGATACACTTTCCCTCGTTCGGAACCGCCATTGCACAATCAATCGACTTTCAATGTACAACCAACCATAAACGAACCAGGCACAGGGAACGAAGACGATGCTCATGTACTTGTAGACCTCACGCACGTTCTACCAGCCTACTCGGCGATGGCATATAACCAAAAGTACGTGCGCGGGGAGCTACATGTCCGCGCTGCCTCCAACGGGTTGCCATCATACTATGGCTCTGCTACCTACTCTGGGGGCTGGCCGCAGCCTGACTCCCATAAAATTTACTTTTGCGGAAACTTCAGCGTGCCTAAGGGCTCAGTGCTAACTCCAACCTCCAACTACGTTCAGCAAGGACCTCCAGGAATCGTCCCTGGTGGTGGGACACTCAATTGGTTATACGACCCTTATTCGCCTCTAAGCTTTGAGGATCGACCGGTTCCTCGTGAATATCCTGACTTGAAGTCCTACACTGGGAGCGGAATGGGCCTTGGAGCGCTGTTCAGCTGGACACCGAATGGGAAAGTTGTCAATGGCTCTTTGACCATCGAAGCGAAAGTGGGTATTTCATACATCAGCGCTGCCCAAGCATGCTCGCACGTGGAATACGAGCTTCCGGATGCAAATACTTTCGAGGACGTCGTCGATAAAGGAAGACAAATATGGGAAGAAAAGATCCTAAGCAAGATACAGATCGGAGATGATGGAAATGCGACGAGCACAAATGCAACGCTGAAGAGGATGCTGTACACAGCGTTGTACCAGACAGGTCTGACGCCAACCGACAAGACTGGCGAATGCCCTGTGTGGGAGTCAAATGATTCTAAGCCATACTATGATGACCACTATGTAAGTCCACCAGTTACTGAAGCGATTATGGAGTCCTGATTACTGCAGACATTGTGGGATACATACCGGACCTTGCTGCCCTTGTATCATCTCATTTTCACCAAGCCATACTCTCGCATTCTATCTGGACTCATCTCCATCTTCTCGGAAGAGGGATATCTGCCAGCGGGACGCGCCGCCAACTGGAATGGTCGGGTTCAGGGAGGTACGCACGCAGACACAGTGTTGGCCGACGGCTTTGTGAAGAGCGTCAAAGCACTATCCGGCGAGACAGGGCGTGGCGAGCTCGGCAGTAGGGTCGATTGGCAGGAGGCTTACCGAGCAGTGATGAAAGACGCAAACGTACTACCTGAGCGCAATGTTGACTGGGTAACATTTGATGGAGCCACTAAGGAGGGGAGAGGGGCACTGGACGATCAACTCTTTCTTCACTTCATTACGCGCAACCACACCCGTAGCGTTTCCCGTGGCGTGGAGTATCCACAGAACGATTTCTCGATCTACAGCATGATAACAGGGCTCAATAAATCCCAGGAAGCTATCGAAGAGTTCCGCGATCGATCAAGCTGGTGGCAAAATCAATGGAATCCCACAGCGAACACAACCCTCAAAGGTGTGGGCACCTTCACCGGCTTTCCTGGACCCAGGAATGCGGATGGAACATGGAATTTCACGGACTATGACCCATTGAGCTGCAACGGCTGTGGTTGGGGTTCTGATATATACGAGGCCAAGTACTGGGAGACTGCGTTCAGTGTCGCCCCACACGATATGGCTAAAGTCATAGGATTGATGGGTGGTGATGACGCTTTTCTGCGTCGATTAGACGCCAGTTTCCTCCCTGGTTTTGGCACATCGGTTGGAGAAAACAACGATGCTGGCTCTGCGCTTTACAACCCCGGCAACGAACCGTCCTTTTTGACGCCGTTTCTCTACAACTACGTCCCCGGTATGCACTGGAAGACGGTAAATCAGACACGCGCCATTGTCGACGACTTCTACTCCGACGCCCACAACGGCTACCCAGGAAACACTGACAGTGGCGCTCTTCCTAGCTGGCTGATCTTCAATCTCGTAGGCCTGTTTCCTATTGCTGGGCAACCGCTCTACCTTCTTTCTGCTCCCCGATTCCCGTCACTGGAAGTTTCACTCTTTAGTGGAACAGCAGCAGAGACGTCGTTGACCGTTCTGGCACGAAACCTGTCAAGTACATGCCACTACCCGCAGAGGTTAACCTGGAACGGGCAAGAACTCAATCGAAGTTGGTTGAAGCACGGGGAAATCGCGCAGGGAGGCGAGCTGGTATTCTACATGGGTGAAGAGCCGAAGAAGTGGGATGTTGGGGAGAGGCCATGGTCGATGTCAGCATGGCCATCATAAGCATAGTCATACCTCGATTGGCCTTTCGGTGTCGAGTGACTACTGAGGGTCTATTAAAAGATAAAGTGTTAACTCTGGGCATGCCATTCATACATGCCATTCATGCTGCTAAGTTTCCCATACAATCCAAGGGCATACACGATGACGTTTAAATTAAGCATAAGCAGTTCGCCAATTTTCCGTAAGAACTTTACATGGGAGAGTGAGGGTTAATCATTTGTCGTGAGCGATTCTGAAGTGACGTCCTACCCCAGGGCGACTTGGGATTGATGCACCTGCTCAGATCTATAATGGGTATTTTGAACCCGGCTTTAAGTCAAGAAATTATTTTGGTGGCATTTGGCTGGCTTGTCGATTTTTTGCTGTATTGATCAGGAAACGAGAACGGAGTAAACGGCCAAGAAGTTGATACTACAGCATTCCTCTCGGCACAAGGCTCTGTAGCCCAACCAGGTTTGAACGTCATACCTTCTGTTGGTGCGGAGCGCCAAACCCTCGGAGCATTCGTCGTCATACGCGTGTTCGGCGTGGTTACAGGATTACGCCCAGGAACACAGCCACCAAGTCGTTTTGGACACTCGGTGGGAACTCAAGCCGATTCGGCTCAACGTTCAGTGATGATGTTCCGGTCGTGATTTCACTAGATTGACATTAGCATTGGTGTTTTTAAAGACCCGAAGAATTTATCGTAACAAATATTTTGTGAGTTCATAATTCCTTGCATCTCACCATGCTACTCCCATCAGAGCTTGGCGAAAAAGAATTCCTTTCTGCATTCTTCACAAAGTTTGTCCAACTCAGCAATCCCAAAGTGCACGTCCTTATTGTTGGTGCAGGCCTTGGTGGGCATAGGTTGATTCAAATCCATTTTTTCGACCCACGCGCTAATTTGATCACAGTCAGTCTAGCTCAGAACCTCCGCAAGAGAGGCATTTCGTTTGAGAGTTTTGAATGCGAATCTGAAGCTAAGGCTCGTTCCTAAGGATGGGCTATTACACTTCATTCGTAAGATGCAACAACCCACATGCACGACTGGAGCACTCCCTTAACTTGAAAAATGCATTGTAGATGCCCTTGTAGACTCTTACCCACCCGGTATGCCTCATTTGAGGGATTCATTTAACCATTTAACACTCTTACGATTGCCTGCTCAGGCTACCGTCTACGGCCATGGCAAGGAAGGTCGCTTCGGTTACCAGGTGAGCTTTCCTATTACATCGTATGAGCAGTCACATATCCACGAAGCACTTGCTGACAGCTTCTTCTATTCAGGACTCTCCTGACTCACCAATAATCCGAGCTGAAAACCGACGTGTCCGTTCCTGGCTATCAACTAATATTCCTGTCCAATGGGGCAAGCACACTGAAAGCATCGCTCATGACGACGATGGTGTCGCGCTGAGCTTCAAGGATGGTACTACTACTAGAGGTGACATTGTATTCGGTGTAGCCGGTATTGATAGTATTGGTAAGTGAGCTATCGTCGAAGAGACTACGTTATGTCTAACTTCGAAAAGTTCGGTCAAACCTCATCAACCGCCCGGCCAATGACTCTCAAAAGGTTATCCCTGTCGCCACCACAATCGGTGAGCTAGATCTTTCTGGTGAAGCTTTCAAGAGACAGCTAGCTCTCGGCCATAGCGGCATCATGTGCATACGACCGGACCTTGGCTTCGTCAGCTTCACGTGTCTGCGCTTCGTGCACCCGGACGGGCTCTCGGCTCGCTACTACTTGAGCCTCATGGAGTACGACTCCGATGTTACGAAACCCTCCCAATGGCTGCAGATAGCTACCAAGAAGGAAAAAGTTGACCGCGCCCTCAAAATCACGGAGAAATTGCCGTTTAAGCTCCGCGAGATCTTCGAATTGACCAAACCAGACCAGATCCGCGAAGAGCAGCACGTGTGGCATGATCTCGCAATCGGGAGCATCCCAGCTGGCCGCGTTGTCTTGATGTGCGACACCACGCACGCTATGATGCCGGTTCTCGGCGAGGGCGGCTACTATGCTCTTGTCGACTCGCTCGTCCTGGGAGAAATTCTAGGTCAGTTGGCGGAGGGCGATAACTTCCAAGACTTGGATGTTGTGAAGCGTATTACTGCCAATTACAACGATTCGCTCATTCAGAGGGGTCTTCAGGCTGTTCGGGACTCAAGGCGATTGAGGTTGGATGCTACCTGTTATGGTCCAGATGGAAAGCCGCTGGGCCCGAAGGAGGCGCCAACTACCAAGCCCCTGCAGGATATAGAAATTGTGCTTGGAGTCGGTGCTTAGGTGTATGTAGATTAACGCAGTGTTTCAACTTGACTCTCATTCAGAATGAGGATAAACGGCTTGCTGCTTCGCTGTCCATGACACGACGAACTCGTGATGCTGTCATTAGACCTGTCAGTAATTAGCTAGAATGAAGGCCTGATTTCACACTAATATCCATGCCATGGATCATAGCTCACACTTGTGTTTTGATTGCATGATAGAGTGCATTGGCAACACCTCTCACCGCCTCCTATCACAACTCGGTCAGGAGCCTATTAAGTAATTCAGGGACACGGAACAGAGTCATCACCATATAAAGGTTGATGAGACTCTTGCCTTGACTAAGAATTGGGAAGCGAGAAGAATTTGAAAGGCTTCATGCTGCATATCGCAAGTCAACTGGCATACAAGTCATGGTCTGCCGGTCTGATCAAGTGTCACTTGGATCAACTAAACACATGACTGCGTGACTGACTATCGGTGTAAATGTAGAAAAACTCGATTGACATTAGAATACGGTATCACAGGCCGACGGGATATGACTACCTGAACATGCTGAAGTTTATTCTCCGCCGTGTTACTTCCATCGCAATAGAGACATCTCGAGTTGCCTACTAGAATGATAATTGTTCAATCATTTTGCCGGTTCCTTGGGTTCAACACTGGGTCTCAAGATGACAGCAACAATGCTATCAGCAGTAGCTGCAGGCAACAACGCGTAAAGCATGTTCGTCTGTACAAGATGCCAAAAGTACGGAGTAACAGTCCGATGTCCGTACCCAACCCTTGCCAAGATCGTGCGAGCCATGATCTCAGCCGTTGGCATGAAAATTCCGGCTGACATGTTTGGATCTGCTTGTAACTGCTGAGTGTATGTGCCACCAACTACGACCTCAAGAATCTCGACCTTTGACTTGATCTCAGCTTGCTCAGCGGCCAAGGCTCGGTTCCAGGCGTGTAAGGCCCCCTTGCAGCCTGAGTATGCTGCCACGTAAGGCTGCCCAATGTTGGCTTGACTTCCACAAGTCACGACCAGGGTGGGTTTGGTCTGCCGCAAGAATTCAGGCAGGATAGCCCGCGTGAGCTGCATCGGGAACTGCACATTCATCGAAAACAGCTTTTCCATTTCAGTGGGTGTAGTGCACTCGAAATACTTGAAGTTGGAAGACAGCGGCGCAGTTCCACCCACATTGTTGATCAGCACCGAAAGCGGTATTTCGGAAACTTGTGCCACGATTCGGTCAATATCTGACTGTGCAAAAGTGCTGGCATCGACGGTGACTGTTCGAAAATGGCGTTCTGGGTGCGCTGTTTCGAGTTCTTCACGCACTCGTGCGAGTTTTGCTTCGTTGCGGCCATGTAGTATAACGTTGAATCCGTGTTTGCTCAACTCGTCGCACAGTGACTTTCCGATACCGTCGCTTGCGCCTGTTACCAGCGCCCAGCTAGCTGCGCCTTTGGCATCGTGATGTAGATATTTTGATATTCTTGAGGGGTAAAAGTAGTGGATCAAAGGAAGAGGCATTCCACAAGTTGTTTGAGTATTCGGGCTGATTATTGATGGTTGAGGGCGTGAAAGTTGCAGTATCGTGAGTATGAACCTTATGAGCGCGCACACCCAGGCTGGGCGAGTGGTACTTGTATCTGAGCGCATGCGCAAGTTCCGACTTGAAACCACCGTCGAGTGCCTTCATCGTTGCTGCCCGGATGTTGTTCGAGGAAACTCGGAGCATTGTTCTACTTTGTACGGGGCAACGTTGCCCCGCTTTCTCTACCGTAGCAAAGTTATGCCGACTGGACTCGGTATGAACGTTCGACGTGCAATTTGGGATAGATCAGCGGCTGATCAGCGATGGGGTCTATACCTACTGAATCTCATGCTGCGTCAGCCTTTCCGACATGCGATTCTTTGTTGCGTTGTTCAGAGTGGCTTCACCTGCAGTAGCTGCCGCTATCCTGGCCGGTGTGTCAGCCACCCCAGCATTTACGGATGCTTACAATGGTATGCAGAAGGTTGCAATAAGTGTTCGGAGGTGTACTGAAATCACGCGACATGCAGCATTACGTAACCCACTCATGAGAATGGGCCGATCCTAAATCACGACATGGAGAAAGAGCCTTGCGTCAGACACCTTGGAAGAAATGAAGATTTTTCGAGGGGGTTCAGGAACATTGACAACTATTAGTACCCGATGGTAATTCAGATCAAGTCTGGCCAGGTCGAGTGATTGTGCTAATCACGCGAGATGGCCCTTGCTCTTCTTCTATCTACCAGTCTCCGTTGCTGCAATTCGCAAGATCCTATTTTGAATTTCTGGTCAAATCAGTGTAGCGGTCATATGCGACCCGTGTGCGAGGTTTTGGGAGAAGGTGTAACGTCATGATGAACAAAAAAGCAAAACTATCCATCGCTATCCAAGCGAGTACACAAGCTTATAGAATGAAACAGTCTGCTGCCGCTCAACGTTCGGACCTTTAGTAATATCCTCCTATCCACCTTCAAAATCCGGGTAGCTTGAGTATACTCTACGTCCATAAAAACTTTGCTATTACGTGGTTCAATGCAAGCAACCACAAGTGGTTGATAGGAAATGGGCGTCGTCACACTAGAGTCTTCCGGGATGGCTCGAGCGAGCAATGGCTAGTACATATTTCTTCTATTTCCACTATTTCTCGTCCCTAGTAGTCCTAGTTTTACGCCTGCATACTGACATGTTTCCTCACTTCTTTCTTTGCAGCCTCAAAATCTCTCTCGCCACTTCTTCAAACTCCTCCCGAAATTGCAACACCTCCAACCACCGCCCCGGAATCCCCTCCACACCATCCCTCGCCCCCAACAACCCTCCCGCAATCGCCCCATTTGTATCCGTATCATCCCCAAGCCTCACCACATCCACCAACACATCCTCCAACCCGCGTTTATCCAGCACCGCGGCAATCGAAATCTTCAAGCTATCGAGCACATACCCCGTCGGCGAGAAGCCATGGTTTTCTGGACCCTCATTGGCCATTTTCTCAACATCCATTTTCTCGCCTTTTTCAATAGCGGCTGCAACATCCTCCCCCTGTAAGTCCAGCGCAATACTCTTCCCAATCTCCACGGCTTCGACCGCATTCTTCCCCTCCACCAGCGCCGCCACAATCTCATTGTACGCCGCACACGCCACCATGCACCGCTCGTCGTCGTGCGTGAATTCACTAATCGCCATCGATTCCGCCACGCGCTTCTCACTGCCCGCGCCAAACAATCCCGTTGGTATGCAGCGCATCAAACTCCCGTTTCCCGCGTTGTCCGGCCCCGCGCCCGACGTCGTCGTGTCGCGCGAGTCTTTATATCTATGGATACCGGTACTCGTCGCGCCGCCAATATCGTCCGGCCACGAGCCCTTTCTGCGGCCTGGCCAGTCGCCGTCGCGCCACTTCAGCGCGTACTCTGCCGCGGCCTGCGCGATGTTGAAGCCCCCGTCGTTGGATTTGGAGCGGTCGAGGTAGGCGAGGAGCACGGCGCGCGTGAGGTCTGTGTCGTCGGTGGCGTGGCCTGCGGGCCAGGAGAAGGGGCCGCCGCCGATGATGTCGCGCAGGCCGCTGGGGTATTCGCGTATGACATCTGACCAGGGCATGAATTCGAGGGTGGCGCCGAGGGAGTCGCCTGCGTGGACGCCTAGCAGGGCGCCGAGGACTTTTGAAGTTCGGGGGTTGGTGGGAGGAGACATTGAGGTTTATGTAGAATGGAAATGGGTTGAGGGGTGCTGGGGTGGGGGGAAGATGGGGGTTTGGATAAGAGAGAAATGGGAGTAAGACAGGATTGAGTCATTGTTTTGAAGCAGGTCTGGTCTTTGTTATAACGGACGGCGATGCTGTAGCCTCACGGCGTGGTGAGCTGTTGCCTGGAATTAGCGCACTTGAAAATCGTGGCAAAGCAACAGCGTCTCATTTATGCTGGAAGGGAAAATCATGGCCGTGAATCATTACGCCCATCTATTCCTATACGTTGCGCTTAATGAGCTCTGCGTTGGTTTTTGTCACAGAGTGTCGTAGTGATGATGTGCGTCGATGCAAATAGAGCGGAAGTATGCATCCGCTAGCCCAAAAGTAGTGCCTTGCATTCGCATACGACAAAACATCCTAAGTTACATGCCAACTACTTCTCGTGATTATTCTATTGCATCCTGACTATGGCGGTATATCTGGTCTTGGGGTCAAGATGATGCGCTTTAGATGTAATTGTTTGTTGTGGATAATACATGCTCCTGAATATAATTTCGTTTCAAGACGCCAGAAATGTGAGGTGCCTTCCTGCCGCGCTATGCCCTTATCCAAACCGCTCTTGTATGATGAAAAACGCCATGTATGCAAAATCACCTTCCCTCATCATCCATCATCCGAATCCACGACCATGCTCTCCTCCATCAAACTTTCTTCCTCCAGCCCCTGCGCATGCCGCCTCCTCCTTCCCCTCCGTCCCGCCACGCGATTCTGCTCAATTTCCCTGAGTCTGCCATTCATCCTGCGATCCAGCGCCTCTATTTCCTCGTCATCGCGATCTTCCAAGAGTTCGACGACATGTCCTTTTTCTGTGGCCATGTCATCGCTGTTATCGAGCGCGCGGTTGAGTAGATCCGTAGCCATGGGATCCTGCGGCGCAACGGCGAGCGCCTCGTGCAGGACGATGACGGCGTCCCATTCGCGGCCGAGTTCCATGAGCACGAGGCCCTTGGCGGCGAAGACCGAGGGGTCTTTGATGCCGTGGCGCAAGACTTCTTCGAAGGTGATGAGGGCGTCGTCGAAAAGTTCTGCTCTCCTAAGCGAGTGTGCGAGGTTGATCTTTGTCGATACCAACGCATCTGGCTCGGCTTCGTTCTGCGCCGAAATTTCGAGTGCGCGCCGGAAGTACTGGCTGGCTTCGAGGAATTGCTCTTCGTTGTAGTAGACGACGCCGAGTTCGTTGAGCAGCAGGGGATCGGTTTCACAGAGGTCGTGAGCGGCTTTGAGATATTCACGGGCCAGGGAGAGGTTGTTGAGTTGCAGGTTCTGCATGCCGAGGAAGAGCTGGGGGAGGTGCGTGCCTTGGAAGAGGCGGGCGGCGGTGGAGTAGGCGGAGATGGCTTGGTCGTGCTCGCCCTCGGCGGCAAAGGTGTGCGCAAAACCTATCCACGCAGGGCCAAAATGCGGATCCATCATGGAGGACTTGGAGAAGTAGCGGCGGGCTTCGGCTATGCGTCCGATGGCGAGGTAGTAGACGCCGACAGCTAGCCACGAGCATGCCTCTTGCGGATTTGAGTCGGCGAGGTCGTGGGCGAGGAGGAAGAGGGTGTTTGTTTGGCCAAGTTCGTGGAGAGAGGCGAGGTGCACGGGCATGATGTTGAAGTTGTACTTGTCGTTCTCGAGCACAGACGAGGTGAGGGTCAGCGCATCACGGAAGCGACAGTGAGTAAACATGAGATCTGCTTTTGCGAGGAGAATGTCTGGATTTGAGCCAAGGTTGTAATGGGTGCTGAGGGTCTCGGTCGCACTCGCAAACTCTTCCGGCTTGGTGTATTTGGATAACCGCGTGGTGTAGAGCGTCTTGGTGAACTGGGCAGCTTCTTGCGACAATGAGGGGTTGTTGGCGACGTTGATGGTGTCGAAGTCGAGCGAGTCGAGGAACTTCCACTCCTCTTCGGGCGACATGAGCGAGTTCGCCATGAGGGCGTCAAACGCCTCGAAGCACTGCACGTCGATCTGCACCGCCGTCTTGTAGCACTCTTTGGCCCGATCGAAAGAGTTCTGTTTCGCAAAGCATAGCCCGCGCAGATAGCACATGCCCGCTTCCGACTTGATGCTGCTGATGTCTTCGCGATCACGCTCCTCGCTCGTAGGGAGTCGCTCATTACGCGATACATTCTTGTTGTGTCTTGCGCCTGCGCGGGTGTTAACGTCGACATGCCGCAGCTTCTGGCGAGCACTTCCCGGCGCCGAGATGAGATGGGACGGGTTCTTGTCGCCGAGTATCTGCAGCGCCTCGTCTATCTTGCCAAGCTTTATCGAGCAGTGTGCGGCGAGATATTTGCATGTTGGGCTGCGGTCAATGAGGTTGCCGCGCGCGAGGAGAGACTGCGTGCGGTTGTAGTTGCCGGTACTGAAGTGCGCCTGTGCTAGCCAGAATGCATCTTCGTCTGAATCTACTCCATGTATTAGTACACGGCATGTGCCGTCGCTGCGGGAAGCATACTGGTGAGCGCAAGCAGCTTGTCGGCGACAAATATGGCCGTGTCGTACTGGTTGCGATTGAGGGCTTCTTGCCGCCAGTCGCGGAGATATTTTTCCATTCCGATGCTGTCATGCGCTGATTATTCGATGTACGGTATGGGTATGCTGCATAAAAATAGGGTGCGTGGGGTTGATGTTTTTCGGTGTCGTGGTTGCTATTTGCGGCTGCCGTGTGGTCTGACGCGCCTGGCTGACGCGCGAGCATGTGAGTTAACGCGGGGTGCCTGCAGGGAAGCCGCCTTAGTCAGCCGAGCCGCATGGCACTAGCTAAACTTCCGCCTTCACTTCGACCTCAATCCCTCCTCCCTCACTCTACAACAATCGCAAGCCACGTCAAATCCCTCCAGCCGCTGCTTGCACTACCCACAAAAGATCACGCGACCGCACCTTCACCCTCCCCCACAGCTCCACGCCACTAGTCCGCGGCCATGTCTGAACGAAAAGTGCTCTCCAAGTACTACCCTCCCGACTTCGACCCATCCAAAATCACACGTACGCGCGGCCCGAAGAATGCCGGCCCCAAGGTACAGACGGTCCGCCTCATGGCTCCATTTTCGATGAAGTGCACCCATTGCGGCGAGTTTATCTACAAAGGCCGCAAGTTCAACGCGCGGAAAGAAACCACCGAGGAGAAATACTACGCCATTACCATTTTCCGCTTCTATATCCGCTGTACGCGATGCTCGGGCGAGATCACCTTCAAGACGGACCCCAAGAACATGGATTACGAGTGCGAGCGAGGCGCAAAGAGGAATTTCGAGCCGTGGAGAGAGGCCAAGCTCGCAGAAGAGACGGAGGAGGAGCGCTTAGACAGGCTGGAAAAGGAGGAGGCAGAGCGAGACGCGATGAAAGAGCTGGAGACCAAGGTGCTCGATGCCAAGACCGAGATGGCCATTGCAGACGCGCTCGATGAGATCAGGTCGAGAAATGCGCGGTTAGAAAAGGCAGACCGAGATGGCGTCGAGGCAAAGATTGAGCCGGACCCTGCCGACGACCGGAAAAGGCGGCAGGAGGAGGAAGATGCCGAAGCAGCGCGCCAAGCATTTGCGAATCACACTATGCCAGATCTCGGAGAGGAAGTCATCGAAGAGGACATGATGGACGTGCCCATTGAGGCACCCGCATCGACTGCTTTCACCAAGAAGCCCAAAGAAAAGAAGGACTTCAGCGCTGCCCTTGGCATCAAGAAGAAGGCTGCCGCTCCAGCAGTTGCACCAGTCATGACACCAGCTGCCCCATCAAAACTGTCCACCATGCTCGTTGCGGGCTACGATAGCGACGATGACTGACTTTGATAATGTGGCATTCCCTTTCCAGCGTTCAATTTCTTCAAGCATAGCGATACCAATTCGATACTTATTTGGCGCCCATCATAAGCCTGTCGCGCCCATGGCTACTCGACTCTGCGCCTCAGGCTGACACTGCGCTTTATTACAATGCGCTACTACTTCCATGATAACAACGCTCAATTAGTCAGACTCCACTTCGGACGTCTTCTTAGCGTCGACAATCGGCTCTTTGATTACCACCTCCGCCTCTCCCTCGTTCACACTTTCTCCCTCCAGAATGACCGCCGTCTCGCTGTCGAAGCGATAACCCTTGAACTTGAGCGTCGGCACACAGTTGTCATACAGGTAGTCGAGCTGCTCAATGGAGAATCCCTTCATCTCTGGAACAATGAAGAAGACCCACGCCACCGTGACGAACGAGAAGACCGCCCATATGAATCCCTGCGATGCAATTAGTGGCCGAGCTCTGAGCAATGTGGTTGTTACTTACAATAGTTCCGCCGAGGTTTCCATAGCCCTTGTCCTGTATATATGGCGATACAGACGTAATTAGTAACGAAACGCCGAAGCCGAAAAATGTCGCTATCGACTGCACCTTCTCCCTGTTTCTGGAAGGCGCTGCCTCTGCCGTCGTGATCCATATCAATGGTGATTGCACGCCAAACGAAGCCTGCCAAAGGAAGATGAGCGCGATCGATGCTTTGCCCTGCACCATGGACGGATTCTTGAATACGACAACCATGCTCGACACAATCATCAGAGTTGTACCGCAGAATAAAGCTGTGGAGATGAGGATTGGCCGCCGCCCTACAGTATCTGGGAGAAAGTGACCGCTCAGGATGGCGACGTAATACAACGCGTACAAGCCCATGATCACGGGAAACACATTTGTTACTCCGGTCGAGGTCAGGAAGGAGACGATGTAGCTGTTCATATACGCAGACCCCTGCGCTTGCTGCAGCGATTGAATGCCCACGGCAATGAGTAGGCGGCGTAGATCCGGGCCGCAAGTGAGATCGACCCAGCCCGACGCATCTTCACGGTTCCGCTCGGAATTAATAGCCATTTGGATATCATCGATGTATTTGTCTGCATCGAAGTCGTTCGTTGCTGTGGCGAAGATCCGTGTCGCTGCCACAACAGCATCAGCATGTCGTCTACACCGCATTCATCAATTAGCTATTACACGCTCTGAGAAAACGTTTGCCTCACCCCTTCCATACCAGCCATCTCGGGCTCTCTGGTAGTAATGGACACATGACCACCATAAGCGTAGGCGCCAGGAGCTGCAAGCCCATTGGAATCAGATATGCAGACGGCGTAGCACTCTTCGACGATGCATACACGACGCCTGAAGCGAGTATGACACCGACGATCTGCACATTTTGATATACGGACACTGCGAATCCACGAGCTGTTCCCGTTGCCGTCTCAGAGAGGTAGATCGGCACGATGTTGACTGCCAGGCCCATAGCAATAGACGCAATTACCTTGCCTGCAACAAACTGCTCGAAGCGAGTGGTAGAATTGACAGTGCTGGTGGTTTCGATGAGCACGCCGATGATGGAGACTATTCCCGTAGCCAGGAGTGAGAGCCGGCGACCGAGGAAGTTGTTGAGATACATTGCTACCAGGCAGCCGATCACTGTTCATATAATCAGCATCGAACTGCAATGTGAGAAGGAAGATATCTCACTGATGCCACCAGACTGCACCGAACTCCCCGCTGAAAGCTGCGCAGTAGACAAATTGCACGTCTTCACTCCCTCAACCATTACACAAGAGCCATAATCCTCCAAGAATCGCTGTGACCCTAGAATCGTTCCCCACCACCCATTATCGAAACCAAACAAGAATGCGCCAACAGACGCAAGTAACATGCATCCCGCGCCTGTGGGCGTAGTGCCGTGGAGATATGTAAACATAATTGAAATAATTAGAACCTCGGAACAAGAAGGAAGCAATTATAAACACGATCTCTAAACTTGAACGACAAACATATCCCCCTCCCCATTTCTCCCCCATCTCCGCACCATTCAGGATCGGATGCATGCGACCCTATCTCCCCGTCCCAAACGAGTATAACTCGCCCGACACTCGCCCGAGTCGCGGGCCAGATGGGCCAATCAAGCGCTCTCCATACTACCATCGCGGATATCGCGTTCCTGTTGCTGATCAATGCCTCGTAGGTAGGGCGGGGGATGCATATATACCCGTACTCATTCAAAACCTCACTAAGTTATCGTTTTCTTCACCCAGCCAAGTTGTCATTCATGGGAAAGGAACAACTATGCCGCACTACACCTCCGAGCCCCTGATCGACACATCCACGCCGACCGGCGACTGGCGCGACGACCTGTTTCGCGACGGGTATGTCGTTAAGAATGTATTGAGCGAGGAGAAAGCTGAGGGATACATGGAAAGGATGTTCGAGTGGTTAGAGACGTTTCCATATGGGTTTGATAAAAGCGATAAGAGTACGTGGACAAAGGAATGTCTGCCGGAACATATGAAGGGTGGGATGTATCATGGGTATAGGGTGCAGCATGAGAAGGTTATTTGGGATGCGCGCTGGTACGTATCTCCCCCTCCCCTCACCTCCTCTCCTCTCATCTCCTTACTAACCGGTACACAAGTGAACAATCCATCATCGACACATTCACAAAAGTCTGGGGCACGCACAAACTCCTCGTCTCCTTTGACGGCATGAACCTCACCCTGCCCTCTCCCTCCCTCACACCTTCAACACCCTGGCCACACGTCGACCAAAACCCCAATCGCAAGGGCATGCAGTGCGTCCAGGGCATTCTCAATCTTGCACCCAACGGACCTGAAGACGGCGGGCTAGTGGTTTTCAAAGGCTCGCATGGGCAAAACGAAGCGTTTTTCAAGACGCATCCTGAGACGGAAGGTGCGGGCACGTGGGGGAGTGCGGATTGGCATGGGTTTAATGAAGAAGAAGTGGCCTGGTTTAAAAGTAGGGGTTGCGAGGAGGTGAAGGTTTGTGCGGGGCCCGGGGGTGAGTTTTATTCCAATCCACGGAAGAAGGGAGGGAGGCTGACCGCGCACAGATTTGATCCTGTGGGACTCCCGAACAGTGCATTACAACAAAGTCCCCAGCACTTCCAACGTCCGCGCCGTCATGTACATTTGCTACACGCCGGCGTCGTTTGCGAAGGAGGAGGATAGGCAGCGCAAGGCGGGGTATTTCAGGGAGAGGTGGGGGACGGTAAGTTGAACATCCCTTCCTTATGAAAGAAGTAGGAAGAAAAGACTGATGTGGAAATAGACTCATTGGCCGCACGCGAATATATTCCGCCAAGAAGACAAACACATGCGCCTGGGTAAACCGGATTCGTATGTAAGGGATAGGCCGGCACACGAGCCGGAGGAAAGCGATTTGGTGCTGAAGTTGGCTGGTGTGAAAGCATACTAGATCGTCCTAGAAGCGATTGACCTAATAATCAAAAGCAAAAGCATATCAAACAGACCTCTTATTCCTGAGTTCCGCCAGAATCCCTACCGCCTCTCTCGCCACAACATTCTCTACCCTCACGCCCCCCAACGCCCTCTCACTCTCGCGAATCGCCTGCACGAGCTGCGCGTCCACCTCTCCCTCCCTCCTTACCTCCAGCGCAAGCGTTATCGTAGCCGAAAACGTAACCATTGCAAAGTCCCAGCTCCTCAGGCGCCGGAACGTCGCATCCCCCGCGGTCGCGGCGCGAATCACGCCAATAGCAGACGAAAGGCAAACCGACCGTGCACGCGCGAAGTTCGTCGAGCCTTCGAGCCAGTATGTTTGCAGGATGCGATTTATCGCGAGGCGGTAGTAGAGGAGGACGATGGCGAGGCTGGTGCATTGGGTGGGGAGCCAAGGGTGCACGGTTTCGGTGTGTTGGGATGTGGTGTTGTTGGTTTGCAGATGGGGAGGTATTTGCTCGATGACGTCGGCGAGCTGGTCGTCGGCTTGGATCACGAAGTCGGCTATGCCGGATGGCGACCATTTGCGCAGGCTCAGTTTGGCGTGGAGGTTGTGGTAGATGGTGGCGATGCGGGACATGATGATGTGGTAGTGGACTGGGTGTGATTGTTTCTCTTGCGCTGGTGTGTCCCCGACGTTGGATTCGAGGAGTTCTGTATCGCTTATGTCTGCAGGGAGTTGGCAGTTGAAGTCGATGTCGTTGATACATGGCGTCCGACGCGGAATGGGAAGCCATTCGCAGATTACGAGCGTCCACCAGAGTCGGCGCCGGGTTTCGCGCTGGAGGAGTGTTTCGCTCAGGTGAGCTTCATCAGAGCCGAGCTTGAGCTGTTGGGCAATTCGGATTGCTACTGCCCATAGGTTGGCATGTCTATGCGTCTCGCCGATGGTTGAGGCCTGTCGATTGTGCCGTAAGTCAGTGCATGTTTCTCTCAATCCCATCGATATGAAGGGTTTACCAACAACGTTTCCAAGCACCACGATAGCTTGAATGACACGAATGTTCGACTTCTGGAGAAAGTCGCCTTGGTCCAAGTAGAACAGTGCAGCACTGTACCAATTACGCGTGAGCTGTGCCCGCGAAGCCAGAGGAGCTCCACTGTGCCCAAAGTCTCCATCGCTCATGAAGCCAAGGGCTGAAGCTAGAGCAGCAAAGTAAACCGCAAGCCATAGCGGATCAAACGAAGTGAACGAACCTCCCCGCAACCAAAACTCCCCATGCTCTTGTCGAAACTGCGGAAAGAAAAAAGCAAAATGCACCCACGAAGTCCACGTTTCCGCGAACTCCACAAACCGACGACTGCACTCCTGCGTCGGCTTTGCAATATCCACTACATATGTCACAGCCCGCACCTCACACGAATGCCCAACAGCATCGTACAATCGCTTCTCGTAGTACTCGGTAAGATCCACCACCGGCGCATACGACGTCTCCGTCGCATGCGACCTCGACAACAACTCTGCCAAACGCGCATTCTCCAGCATTAGTTCCGCAACCGAGGGACTGGAACCAGGTACATCTGCGGTGCGGATTCGACCGCGCACGACGACAACTTCACGCTTGCAGTCGACAGCCGCGCCGCGACTGATGCAGGCTCGACAGGGGATGGTCTTGCTGCATTTGGCTTTTCTGGAGGCGCAGGATGTGCATGATAGGGGAGCGCGTTGTGTTGAACGGTGGGAGATTGGCATGGTAGAGGGGTGGGTTTGGAGTTCGGATGACGCTTCCGATGGAGGAGGGGATTGGGTGGAGGGCGGATGCAGACTTCCGTTCAACTGCACTTCACTGGACTGCAGCATCACAATGCAAGCACGTTGTGCTACTATGTGTGCCGCTGGACGGTGAGATGTCGAGGGTGTGAAAAGCCTGTGCGTGACATCATCTCAATCGAGTCGCAGATGATATTGTTCGAGCACGTGTTCGTTGATAATGTTCGCGGAGGTAACGTTAACTACGCCTAGAGACTTTGGAACAACACTCCGTATCGTCGTGACCGTTCGAGACCTATGCCTACCATATGTGCTTAGGTGTGTCTTGCGACCGAGGTTTGTCTGCTTTGCGCTAATTTGACGTTCGGTGCGGCTGACATCTCAAGCCACAAAAGCTTACCCAGGCATCGATGCCGCTAAACAAAGTATCCTTCCTTCACACTCCAGCTCGGGGGCTTTCAAGATCAGTAACATCTCGTCACGTCACGATTATATCGCTCAGGCATCATGCATCAAGAGCTAGGACAATTGGTGGCCACGTGCTCTAAATTGCTATTCTGCAAGTATCAATACAAGAGTAGTCACAACATAATCGCTGCTGCACTCTACCTTGGTGACCGCAGCATTTCCAACGCCGCAGATGCATAGTGATTCTGCCTGAATTCATAAGCGGAGCCTGGTATGGCGATCTGCGTAAGCTGCGACATTGCGCTTGGATAAGTACATATGTATGTCACTGTGAGGCGCAGCAACCCTTCAACTCTTTCAGTCCCGTCTACCACACCAAAGTTACCCAAATTACGCGGTTCCTTCGCATGTCTCTCGAGACAATTGAGACGCACGCAAGTCGCGTTGCTCCTGTCGGAGTAGCTCTAATACCGCTTGCCCTGTGGTTGCTTGGGGGCTACGTTATCCTCAGATTGGTGGAGGCCAGTGTGAATGCATGTAAAGAACGCTATGAGCCCCACACCTCATTCCAAGGGAACATACAGCTAAAATGTATTGCGGAGATGTAGTTGCAGGAAAAGTGGACCACGTGTTGGGGTTGACTACGGACGATTCACAAACTAATCTTACGCGCCATGCAGCACACAAATCCGGAACTTAGACGATCCGAAAAGAGATGAAAGTTTCGTTCGATCTGATATCTCAGCTATTCAGCGAATCTGAAATCTTGGGGATACAACAACAGGAAGATTTGGTACCGACCTGTTTACGCCATTTTCATATCGACGAATATATACCAAGTCCCGACTTAGGCAGAATTGTGCCTTTGTTAAGAATTCGCTCACTTTCTATGTTTCTTTCACGAGGAATTGATCCTAAGATCGGGGTTGGCATGAACTGTGCCACATGCGCACGTCAAACACTCTGAGGGACGGCTAAATGAGGTATTGCTTACTCTGTTACTCGTGGAATTCAAGCTGCCGTGTTATGACAGATACTACATTCAAAAGTGCAGAAGAGACGAACAGCCTTACCTTCAAGTGTGATGGGTACAGGACACCCTCCGATCTCTAGCTTGTCGCTCATGGATTTCCTATGCGTTTTGGATCCTTGCTGATGCCGCGGACCAAACCTGCATGTAATACCACCAATCCCAACGCACCCAGAGATTGTCTCAGCATATGTATGCCCATGCCATGTCTTGCACATAAGCATGAAGCTATGTAAACCCTATGTAGATTGGCCACAGGTAATTCGGGGCATCTCAACAGTTTACTACGCCGCAGCACCGCGGCCTCTACTCAACTATCCGGCCCTCCATCCGTCGTGTTCTTGAAATATAAAGTTGGTAGTATCTCTCACTTTGAATGATGAAAGCCATTATTCGTGCTTGTGTACAACGGCTCTCTGCAGTCCCCCCTCCTCTCTCCAAAATCGTCACGAGATTTCGACTGGCATAGTACTCAGCGATGTTTATACCTTAGACCTTCAGCTAGTTCGATGAAAGTAGTCGTGTCCTTTTTTCCTGTTCGATACTGACAGAAATAACAGCTTCCGAAATGAAGCTCTACAAGGGCTTGATCGCGAAGCTCTACCTTTTCCTGCAAGTCCTAGACTCGGTGTCTGCTGCTTCTGCTACCAGCGGGGAACTGGGAGTGTTCGATCCCATAGTAATACTAGCTACTACTGGTAAGTTGCTAACATTGATAACAGTGTTCGTAACGACGCCGTCTACCGCGCAGCGCTCATCGAAGAACGCGGCGATCGTGGCGTTCTAGACGTCCCCGAAGGCTTTCCGGAGAGCGAAATTCGACATTGCAAAGAGCACCCTCGATGGCGCGATCCCAATTTTGTGCCTGACTTTGCAGCTCTTGCCGAGAAGGAAGCGAAGCTTGCGGCGGAAAGCCGACGTGGTAAGCGCGGTCATACTTCTAGCACAGAAGACGCAGCCGCCAAAACTTTTGGCAGGGACGCACTAGCGTGCTGGTATGGGAATGAACAATATGGATGCACAGATGGATCTTGCTGGAGGGTTTGCGGATCGCGTGGGAACTGGTGCTGGCTTACGGTTGGAACAGGGAATGGGCCGTGGTTGAAGTGTTCAATATCTTCACAATGTGCTTGGGGAATTGGTGTGTGCTCAGAAGGTGGCTGCGGATCTTGCGGCTGCAGCTGCTCATGATCAAGCAGTGTCGTATGCATAACTGTCGTGTAGGAGGAGTTGAAGGTTTGTCTCGCCCTAGTCTCTCATTCCATCTCTAGCTATTTTCCAAGTTCAACGTGTTTACTTTTGCATGAGTAGGAGGGCCTTCAAGAAAACCGGCTCATTCCCTCCGATTGAATACACGTGGTCTCCGAAGCAAATTCTAGTACGTACATTCTCTTCCATTTAACTTCTCGAATGCTGCTTTATTCCATTGATTTCGCTGCCCTGACAAGAAGAGCGGCTTAGGTGGCCACTCTTCCGTGAATCAATGGCTGATTTAGGCTCCTCATGTATTACTGATTACGGTAATAGCATTTAGTATCAAGGCTCACGGAGATATGGGCTTGAGACTCTCAAAACAACATTGCAAGTAGGATTGGGACTGGTGCCCGTGTTCAAGC
Organism: Parastagonospora avenae f. sp. tritici 18332-5; assembly: GCA_022559985.1. NCBI lineage: Eukaryota > Fungi > Ascomycota > Dothideomycetes > Pleosporales > Phaeosphaeriaceae > Parastagonospora > Parastagonospora avenae. The sequence continues at coordinate 50,320 of JAFJTR010000119.1, forward strand.
GATAACGTGATATTGTATGTCGGTGCTGTGTTGGGGAAAACACCGAATGGAGTACGTCGAAGATAGTTGTGAGATTCCAAGGGGTCTTGATGATGTTGATGATTGAAGTGATTGATTTTGTTCTATTCGTTTGATCTATGAACAGGTGGTTTTATCCCCCGTCCTTGTGCGACCAGCTGCACAGTCCATTCCATGCATTGCTATTCCAGCCGAGCCTGTGTTACAGTGTCGCGGTGTGGAAAACGCGCATATGCAGAAGAATTGAAGGATTGAACTGAGGTTATATTGGGTGAGGCTACGAGCAGTATATATACATGGGTAGCTGTAAACAGCGCTAGTGCAGGAAAGGCAGCGTCGTCTCATCAGAGGTGAGGTGCCACTGCACGTGAGGCAGGAGATGCCCTCAACCGTGACATACAGCCTAGCCTCCGCTCATATCTGACAACAGTTCATCGTTTACATCGTTCCAATTCGCTGAGTAGTCATAATTAGCTTGATTTAACACCTTGCAAGCGTTGGTTGATTTCGCGTTGCTACTTCTACGCTCCGCCTTTACCCTGTATCGCCACAAGTTCAATCTCATCGTCGTTGCTCTGGCTCTCAACCTGCGTGTCGATAGTCTTAGTGATTCCCGGACCCCTCAAACCCGACCGCAGTCTCGAGCTTCTCGGCATGGTAGTCCGGACATTGTTCATATCATCGTAATGCTTATGTCTTGAATCCTCTTTGGTAGAGCAAAAATAAGCTGGTGCCACACATCTGAGGAAACGCCGCATAGCCGGCATGCAGACGCAAAAGATTCCGACAAATGATTCGATTCCAGACCAGTATGCTGCTGGCACATTGTCGTATGTGGGATTTGTCGACGAGGCGAATCGTACGAGTGATTGAAGACGAAGAATGGAAATCATAGTAGTACTTCGGTCAGGCTGTCAGTGTCGCGCTCGGCCAGGTTGAACAGGAGTAGAACTTACAAAGCCCCAATGCTGAACATGAAAATAACCTCCACTTTCTTCCTCACGCTCATTGAGAGGCCCAGTAAGTCTGGTATCGGCACGCCAATTATGACCACATCGAGCACGATGTTGATGCCTGCGTGTGCCCAGCCGAAGACGTGGAAGTTGATGCATTTGCCGCTGTGTTCGCCGTCCCAATCTTGCCAGATATACGATATTGGTGTACAATTGAATACACATGTGAGTGTGAATGCGAGGCCATGCGCTGTCGACACAGCTAGCAGCACGTACAAAGTGCTGCGCAATTCTTGCCGAGGAAAAACACGAAGGCAGAAACACAAAAATGACATTTTAGTCAGAGCGAGGACCATGACGTAGAAGGTCTCGGTAAGCCACGTGAACTGCGCGGGGTAAATAACTGTCAGGGCCGTGATTTGGCTTACTCACTTGTACTATTCGGTATATGTTCGCTGGGGGTATCGTCCAAAGATCTTTGCCAAACCCGTCAGACGACATGACAAATTCCAGGATCCCCATAGGCAGAGCCACTATCAGCGCTGCAACTGCAAAAATGTCATCAAGCGCGAAACTGCCCTTGGTAGCCACGCAGCGCATTGCAACGCCGAGAATGGCGAGACCACCGAACACACCAGTTGTAATGGGCGTGACTTTTGTGTTGTCACGGACTGGGGCACCACACATTGTTTGCGTACTGTTCTGAGCACCTATTGTGGTCAGCTCGAGCATTAAGATATTTTGTCTCGAGACGTACTCAATGCCTCGATCACAGTACATGATGAAAGCACGCAGTTTTGTATTGCGGAGAGAAGATGTGGTGTTGTGCATATACAACCGACATCTGCGGCGCTGCATGTATCTTGAGCTCGCAGGCCCGTCTTAAGGCAATTACTCTAGGGTTGTGGATTAGCATTCGAACTTTTTGTATTTACTGGCTGACATTTACCGCGCATGATGGAAGTTCTTGTGCAAAAGTCAGACCAAGAAAGATACCGAGTATCGCATAGGCTAGGACTCTGGATCCGAGGAACTTCATGACCAGATTTACTTTTTCAAATCAAATCTCTAGACCTTTGAATGACATAGCGAGCTCCTTCAGGCTAAGAGAAGCTTCGGGTAATAATTGTGAGCCGTCACCGTATCGACATAGCAGCAGCAACAAGGCCGTTTTACATGGAAAGACTCGTCTGTCACGATTTAGCTTTGATCTCCATCTGGCTCTGATCGCCGTCTAGCTTTGGTCGCTATCTAGCTTGAATTGTAGTTGATTCAGCCCACCTGAATCCTTTGTCTGATGTCCTAACCAGTACAGATCGCCAGAAACGTCGGAGCGACCTCCGCATGCCTCCTGATTCTTCGATAAGTGCCATGCGCAGCGAAACCGCCACACTATATCGTTTTCCGGGCAGGCGTCGCGCGTCTAGCAGAGCGGCACGGGAGCCGGTCCGCCCAGTGGATGCTCCCAACCTGACTCGCTCCCCCGGCGTCCCCGACTGATCTGAAGTTCTATTCGAATGCTAGCGGCTTTATTGCACGAATGATTAGTCTATGGTGCTGGTGTTTCCTCAACATGAGATTGGATATACACCCCTTGGCGTTGATCTTTGTACGAAGAAACGCCAGCGTTTCATGCACGAGTACCCACAGTTATGCAGCCGCAAATATCCCATACCCAAGCACATTTGGTTGATGATGATAAGGAGAGTTTCCTGTGATATCAAAACTGTAAAATGGCGTGATCTGAGGCGACATTATCGCGCTAAGACGATGAAGACCCCTTTCAATGTCGAAGGCGTTACAGTCATGCCGACACGCCCACTAAAAGTTGTTTCCGAGCGAGGAAACCCGGTTCTTAGGCCTATGTGATCCCGCATGGGTACTAGTCTGCACGAATAAGACTCGTTGTTTGAAGTGCAGCATATCTGTTATGAAAGCGTACATTTCCGGCACGGCTCCTACCACCAACACTACGCAGAAACCGAGAGCGTCAGGCCTGTCAACACAGCAATTACATTGCCATCTTATGTAGACTATACCTTCATATTTCACGAAACTATGATCACAGATATCTGCATCTACCAAGAGCGATGCTCGGGGAGTACTCCGCACCAAGCTAACCGAGCCTGTGAGACAACTCGGGCTGGATGCAGGAAATGACAGGGATTCCCCTCAACGATTTTGATCTCCACAAGCCATGCCCGCCATGCCCAACGCCTCCCGCAATTACCATGGGTGTGCACAGTACGTTAGTCGATAGAGTTTTGATTCAGGTCGGTGTCACCTGCGTTCTTTGTCCAGAAGAGTTGTGTCTCTCGCCTGGTTCCGATTACGAAAAGACTGGCACAAGGCATGCAAAAAGCGTGTGAGCCGAAGGTGTTTCTCGCGTGAAGGTTGTTCCAACTGCCGTCTAACTACCCAACCCTTGGGGCGACACACTTGTCCGGTCCAGGAAGCGACATGGTGGCAAATGGTCGAACAGAATTGTCGGGATCGATACATCTTGCGAGTTGTTCATGGGGAGATTGGAGAACTTGGGGTGTGATTGAATATTATCATAGAGGAGAGATATGTCTTTTATCATGTCAAGCTGTGCCATCAAATCGACGGTCTAAGAGTTGTAGCAGCAGATAGCGTTCACCCTGACTAATCAGATCTAAATTTATCTTGCTTCCCAAGTTTAGAATCTCAGCGTGGTGTCTTTTCATTCGTTTTTCGGCTGGTTATTATCCGCAATGGCTACTCCGCAGTGGGGATCCAGTGAACCACCTAACTCCAGTTAGGCTTCTCCGCTCGTCGCGCATAACCTTTCGCAAAGAAGACAATCAGAATAAACTCTAATCCGTCCCGTCCATCATCGCTTGCACCTCTTACCTGGTATCCTCTATTGATATGACTAGGCTCTTTGACATTATTTCGGCACTTCCGCTGTCAACATGGCTTCTAGTCGTGCTTCCCTCGGCCATCACTTTGTATTGGACTCTATGGATAGTGTACGCACGTACACTGCATCCACTTGCGTCCGTCCCAGGACCCTTCTGGGCATCTGTTTCCCGGACATGGTATATGTACCGCATCTACGTCGGCGATATGCATGATGTTCAGCGACGTCTGCACGATCGATATGGCCCAACAATCCGGATTGCCCCAAATGAAGTTTCGACAGCAGAGTTGACGGCGATACCCAAAATATACAAGAACCAAGCACCGCTGACCAAGACGGACTTCTACTCGGCTTGGGGTGGAGGCACGATTAGCGAACAGAAGGATACCTTTGCAGAGACTGACGAGAGGGTGCACAGCAACTATCGCAGAATTGTCAACCCGGTCTATACGCTCAGCAATGTCTTGAAGAGTGAAAATTATATCAACGAAGTCTCTGCACTGTTCATCAAGCGCTTGGGTGAGCATGCTGACCGCAATGAGGCCATCAATCTCGGTACATGGCTACAAATTTAAGTCTTACATCTTTCTGAGGTCGCCAGTCTTTATTAACGTGGCACAGGTATGCTTTCGATGTGATTGGCGAAGTATTCTTTGGGAAAATGTTTGGTTTTCTGGAGAAGAGTGAGGACCATGGCGCCTTCATCGCATCTCTGGACGCTCTGATGCCAGTGCTATGCATCGCCGCAATCGCACCATCGTATGTTCGACCCATCATCATGACTTCTGCTATCTTCATACCAGCTGGTTTGAAGGCAATAAAAGCCATGGATGCCATTCGCGATGCGGCTGTCGAAGCTGCTAGCACGCGCAAGAAGAGCATTGAAGATGGTGACCCAGCCCGCCACGACATGTTGCAGCAACTGTTTGAGATTGTTCGCGAGAAGGGCGAAAAGGTGAACTTCAGCGACAGAGAAGCCACACTTGAAGCTCACGTGGCCATGTAAGCTCGACGTGTTCATTTAAAATACCAGAGCTTAATCAAGACCCAGGTTTGCAGGGTCGGACACTACCGCAGTCGCCTTCCGCTCAGTCTTCTACCACCTCATGCGCAATGCTGAAGCTCTTGCCAAAGCACACGCCGAGATCGATGCTGCCGATAAAGAAGGCCTGCTAAGCTCACCGATCAAATACTCCGACACAACAACCAAGCTCCCGTTTATTTGTGCCTGTATTAAAGAAGCCTTACGGATGCACCCAAGCATCGGTCTGAGCATGCAGCGACACGCACCACAAGGCGGGATTGAGCTTTCCGGTAAATACATCCCAGTCGGGTACCGTATTGGAATGAACGCCGCGGTCGTCCACTACGATAAGACTGCATTTGGTCAGGATTCGGATGTATATCGACCCGAGAGATGGCTTGTGAGCACAGAGGAGTGGAGGGCGATGGATCGAAGCATGCTCATTTTTGGAGCAGGAACGAGAACTTGCATCGGCAAGAACGTAAGACATGCTCCCTGCTACAATACATAATGATCACAGCTAACTCTTCTAGATGTCGTTGGTCGAGCTCCATACGCTTGTTCCGGAGATTCTTCGCCACTTTGATCTGGAAATGACACATGGCCGCAAGTGGACGACGCACAATCGCTGGTTCAACAAGCAGATCGACATTGAGGTCAAGGTGACTCGGAGATAGGCGCTTCATATATTCGTTGAAAGAAAAAGTAGAATTATCCCATACAATTATGAAAGTAGCACGATATGGTAGTCTATAATCTTGGCCAGAGAACTGTTGCTAGTCTATCAAATTGATCCTTCTGTTGGTAGGGCTTCGCACTAGTGCTGAAAGGAAATAACGATAACTAGGAATGCATTGTGTTCGGTGATTGTTGTTGACTTCATTGTACTAAGGAGGAGAACTACACAAGAGATGGGCTCAGGGGTTCTGGTCTGAGCGCTGCTCGGACGCTGCCATCAGCGCGTCTGACCGCGTGACCGAGATCAGTGCGCCTGATCGCGTAGTTGAGGTATTGACGATACTTGTGATCCGACACCTTCGGAATATCGACTGCGAGATTTTCACCACTCGGATGTGTAATAAGCATGATCATGGATTACTGTGGATTCTCGACCTCGCCACTAAGAAGGGATATTTATGGGTAGACCTTACGGTTCTGTTGAGCTCCTCGGAGGTTTGCATCGGTTTCAATTCTAGAAAGGCGCACAAAGGTGAAAACTTGAACAGATCGAACGACACGATCAGTGTTCAAACAGCAACGCCTCAAAATAGTCGTGCTAATGTTGCTCATGCGAAACGTCTAAAAGCCTCGGCAATCGTTGTGATCAGACGTCTCTGAACCATGTGATAACGAATGAGGGGCTCGCGGATAAGTCTCTTGTCTACCACAGGTGTCTCGTTGTGAACTTTTGCATCCATGTGTTCGCTCAGGACGAACGAGACCGAAATACATGCTAATAGGAATGGTGTCGGATCGTGAGTATCGGTAGGGACGTCGTCTGCTCAACACTGACCGACGAGCCGACGCGATCCTTCTTCGACCCTACTTCGGCCCGACTTGCGCTACGCTCAGGTATGCTTTCGTAGCACCCACGTTCATAGATCAATCAATACCAATACCAGTCACCAGAAGAACCTCGTTGTTGTTATTCACCCGTACGATCGTACAAGGCCTACCAAAAAATGGAACAATTTCCGCGAGGGCACTCAAAGCGGAGGTGGTTGTCGGTGTTACTTCACGTGTATATCAACCGATAGGGATCTCCTGTTGCGTTTGCTAACCCGTTGCGGTAAAGCTGCAGATCGTGGCTATCCTAACTTTCCTAGCGCTGACGACCAAATGCAACTGCCTTCGTCATCAATCACCTCAATGATTGTGATCGGTCCGAACTTTCAAGAACCACTAGTACGTATGACGGCCCCACTCAGTTACACAACTAACAATCCTGAACTCAAGATCAATCGTATCGACACTTTGCCGTCTTTTCCTCATCAACTCCTTCAAAAGATAGTTCACGATGGGCATCGACTTCGACAATCCTGGGACAGCAGTGAAGCCTCCAAACAAACTTGCTCATGTGGTCCTGCGAACAAACAACATGAAAGCAATGGTAAACTTCTATTGCACGTTCCTCGGCGCAAGAATCGTTCACGGGGGAAAGATGCTCGCATTCCTGACATACGACGACGAGCATCATCGCATAGCCTTTGTGCAAATCCCCAAAACGAAACCAAAAGTTCGCAGCAGCTGTGGGCTGGAGCACATCGCCTTTACATTCGACTCGCTTTCAGAGCTATTGCTTGCTTACCGCCAGCGCAAACAGAATGGCATCTTGCCAATTTGGTGTGTGAATCATGGAACATCGACGTCGATATACTACAGAGATCCTGATGGCAACGAAATCGAGACACAAACGGATAACTTTAAGGATCCAAGTGACGCGACGAAGTATATGGAATCTCCTGAGTTTGCAAAAAATCCGATTGGCGTGGACTTCGACCCCGAAGATATGATCAAACGCTTGCAGAAGGGAGAGAAGGAGGAGATGTTGATGCAGCGCGAGGATATCGGCCGTCGGTTCATGCGTACTGATGCAAAGTTGTGACGTGAAAATTGGTTGTTCTCAAGACGGAAGAAATACAAGGCGCATGTAAGCAATCTGATGGCCTATGAGTTCAGCTTCGACCAAGCCTGCCAGTAATGCTATTCATGCATTCCAAGCACTGCACGTTCTCTACAATTGCAAAGAGGCCTCTGCGTGATTATTGCTTAGAACGAAGATCATTCTGCACAAATATGCTTACGTCTCTTTTGGCATGTGAGAGACGTAGATCTGACTACGGGATGAATTGCTTATCCCTAGACGGACCGAACGTCTATTTGGCCCACTGGGATGTACCATGAACCACAGCATCCGCTAGCCAAAGCACCACCGATCCGGTGGCTCCGGACTGTGGGGCAGTATGTATGTAACACCAGTAAATCACAAAAAATGTACTTGAAGGTCAGCCTGACATAGGCAACCAACAACACCATGACTCCCAACGCGCAGCCAGTCCAGGAGGACCTACCACCAGGCACTGTCCTGATTGTCGGAGGTGGCCCTGTAGGACTAACGCTGGCAACAGTACTATCTCATCACAACGTCCGATCTGTGTTATTAGAACGGAACGAAACGACAACAAGATGGCCCAAGGTGGATCTGACCAACGCGCGCACCATGGAAATTTTCCGCCGACTGGGTTTAGCAGACGAATTGCGAGCAAAAGGAGTTCCGTCACACTACCCGTTCACCGTGCTCATATCCTCTGGCCTTGGGAATGAGAAGGCACTCACTGAATGGCTGCTACCCAGTGTCGACGAGTATCGAGCGCAAATTAGGGCCAGGAATGACGGCTCACAACCTCGCGAAGCTTGGCAGCGGATATCGCTGATTACATTCGAAGCTTGGATGAAAGAGCTGTGTGTGAATAATGAGATGATTGATGCAAGGTTTGGATGGAAGGTTGAGAGTGTCGAGGAACGTGATGGTAGAGTTAGAACTGTTGCATCGTGCTCAAAGACAGGTGCGACCACCGAAATCTTGTCAGATTATGTCCTCGGATGTGATGGTGCATCTAGTAGGGTACGAAGATCGTTTGGGATTCAGATGGATGGCGGACCCTTGTAAGCGATCTCCCTATTGTCTACTACACAGATCTGGGGCTGACATACAACTCAAATCAGACGGGGACAAGTACTTCTCGTCCACTTCAAGTCAAAAGACCTGACGCGCTTGCATGCCCAAGGCTACTTTTGGCACATTTTTTTTGTACGCGAGCCTGGGGTGTACAGTGGTGCACTCATCGCGCAGGATGAAGTGGACCAATGGACTATCCATTACAGCCTTCCACTCGACACAGACACCTCAACAATTGGGTCTGAAGAAGCCATCTACACCGTTCTTGGTGGTCTCAGAGGCAAATACGAAATCCAAATCGACGAGATACTCGTGCGCTCTATATGGCGTCCTAACATCGCTGTTGCCCAAACGTGGTCCAGCCCTGGGCAGCGCGTCTTCCTTGCTGGGGATGCTGCGCACCAGAACGTCCCGACTGGTGGATATGGGATGAACACAGGAATAGCAGACGCATACAATTTGGGTTGGAAAGTTGCAGCAACCCTTGAGTACGGTGGTGCTGGACTGTTGCGATCGTACGACTCAGAGCGGATCCCAGTCGCTGTGCGTGTCATGCAGCACTCGAAAGCGCACACGAAAGTACACACATCCATATCGCAGTTCTTCCAAGGGATCAATCCTCATGTCATCGATCAACCCACTGAGGCTGGTGTGGCTCTTCGACAAATGGTCCATAAATACTACCAGAAGAATGATGGTGAACACAAACACAATGGTATTGAGATGGGCTACATATACGAATCAGAAATCCTGCAAACGCCTAGATCAGGATCGAAGCCAGTGTGGCAAGAGTACAACTACGTACCATCTACATGGCCAGGAAACCGAGCACCACATGTCTTCCTTACGGACGGGTCCGCTATCTTCGATCATTTTGGCAAGGATTGGACTTTGGTGTCGTTTGTCGAGAACATCGAGGACTGCTCAGTGCGATTGCTCCTGGATGCGGCAAATACTCTGCGCATTCCAGTCAAGCACGTCGACATCTCAGGCGAACGTCACGCGCGAAACGTTTGGCAGCGAGATTTGGTGCTTGTGCGGCCGGATGAGCACGTCGCCTGGAGTGCAGACGCGATTCAAGACTCAAACGAAGCGCGGAGAATCCTGGAAGTTGCAGTGGGTTTGAGGCCTGCGGAAAACATTGTTGGTAACGCTAATGATCAGGTTTGGGACAAGTCCACTTCGGTCGCTGAGGTTCAGGCCAACACAAACGAGAACATACGCGACTCCATAGCTAAATTGTGAGGATCTGCGGTGTTGGAGAAGTTTGGTGCTGAGCGGTTAGATCGTGCCGTAGGACAAACAGTTTCCAGACCATTCTGCAAGTAGTTTCCCCTGATATCAGGAAAGATTTGTGTCAAACCGAAAACGACGTACAGTCCGCTTGTTCATAGATGTTGCTCTCTCGTGAAATATTTAAGCAGCTTAAATCCCACGGATCTTGTCCACCTACCCCTCGCGCATACCGTCAGTCCCATCCCTCATCAATATGGCTAGTCTCAACTCCCTAAAGCAAGCCTTGAGACACGCATCGGCGCACATCGACCCTTCATCAAGACAAACACTATCGGACCAACAGTACGCCGACGGTTTCAGCATCTTCAACGAGGCGCCCAATGATCAGATGCACGATATCTTCATCACACCGACCCTCACATCCGTACTCGCTCCCCTATTCGACTCCCGCCTTGCTATATCCGTGCTAGAAATTGGTCCCGGACCGGAGAGCATCATTGACTCGCTGCCCGAGGGCATGAGACGCAAGATCAAGCGGTACACAGGGTTTGAGCCGAACAATGTTTTCGCGCAACGTCTGGAGGACCAACTGAAGTGCCCCTATCATAAAGGAGTATTATCAGGGCTGAATGGACAACATGACATTCAAAGAAAAGCGTATGAGTTGCATTGTGAAACGCAAGCCGAGAAATTCGACGTCGTGCTGTTCTGTCATAGCATATACGGCATGCATCCAAAAGGACACTTTATCGAGCACGCATTGGGCTCGCTTGGAGAAGTTGGAGACGAGATGGTGGTGGTGTTTCACCGCGGAGGGGAGTTAGACTTTAGTGGCTTGGTGTGTCATCGGACTGCAGCTTGGCCTGATTTGTCGCTCCAGGTACCCGAGGATGACGAGCGTCTCGACCTCTTCGCATCTTTCATAGCGGGGTTTACCGTTGAAGACGCCGATGTCCGAAAAAGGTGGCGAGACGTATGCCATACCTTAGGCACTCGAACAGGCAATCATCTTGTCTTCCATGCACCGGAGATCATGGTGGCGTTCAACAAACATGCGACTACCTTGCCGGAAGTGCTCGCAGAAGTTCCAGCGGCGATGCCAGCCACGGAAATCAAGAACAGGGAGGCGAGGATCCTACAATACGCTGCTATAGTCACTCCAAAGTCGATCGCGCAGGTCCAAAAATGTGTGCAGTGGGCACACAAGTACAAGCTCAACCTGACGGTCATCGGTGGAAGCCACAGCGGCCAATGTCTACAATCGAATGTCGTCGGCGTGGATATGAGCGCTTTCACCGACCTCCATGTTCTCCACGACGGCTCATGGATAGAAGGAGACGATGTCGAAGACGGACTTTTCGTCATGATGGGCGCGGGGTGCACTGCCGGACAAATCGTGAGCGAAACCCTGAACTCCAGTCTGACCATCCCGCTGGGCTCGCGACCGAGTGTCGGTGCTGGCTTATGGCTGAAAGGCGGTATAGGCCACCTATCGCGGCGCCATGGACTGTCCTGCGACTCAGTTGTCGGCGCCGTGATGGTCAGCCCGACTGGCGAGGTTCTACACATTGGCTGTGTCCCAAGATCAAACTTGCCACAAGATGCAATACGTCCTGATAACGAAGCCGAGCTTCTCTGGGCCGTCAAAGGCGCTGGGACGAACTTCGGAATCGTGACTAGTGTGGTGTTCGGGGCGTACACTGCTCCGAAATTCCTGGTACGCGAGTGGGTTCTGTCGCTCGGTAGTCGCGAGGAAGCCGTGGACAAGCTGGCGAAGTTCAACGAGATCGCTATTAAGCTGGATCAGAGTCAGTCTGCGGATCCATGTCTGTACTGGGGCGATGGCGAATTGCGTCTTGGAGTAACGATGTACGAAAGCTCCGTAAGAGGAGAGTTCAATCATACGTCAACGCCCTTCGACACATTCTTTGGCAAGCTCGAAGTCGTCAAGACCGTGGACTGCATGGGCCTTTTCAACACGGACATGTACATGTCTTGCATGCACGGCGGACATGCCGGCGGCAAGACGTCTTCCTTCAAGCGCTGCGTGTTCCTGAAGGACATTGGCAATCGCCAAGTAGCCGATCTCTTGGTGAAGGCCATCGAAGATCGTCCCACGCCAACGTGCTACCTCCACCTTCTACAAGGCGGTGGGGCTATCCGAGACGTTGCGGAAACTTCCACTGCGTTTGGCTGCCGAGACTGGGATTTTGCTTGTGTCATCACGGGCGTCTGGCCGCGTGACGAGGATGCTACAGAGAGTTCGCGTACCACAATTCAATGGGTATACGATCTTAGCAATACACTGTCACCGTTGAGCCAAGGCATATATGGCGCAGACTTGGGACCTGATCCTCGTGACGAACTGCTAGCAAGAAAGGCTTTTGGACCTAATCAGACGCGACTGGTTCGTCTCAAAAAGGCCATGGATTCACAGAACGTATTGGCGTATGCTTGTCCGCTGCCGAAAAACCCGCCAGAGGCACAACTTATTGTTCTTGTTACAGGAGACCACGGTGCTGGGAAGGACTACTGCGCTGAACTGTGGGCGTCAGAGTTCAAGAATCGCGCTCCGGAACGTCTGAAGGTTCATATCAGCAATATCAGCGATGCTATACGCGGCCAGTACTGGAGCTAACTTCGCTCGTTTGCTCGATGATCGTGCTTACAAAGAGCAGCACCGTACAGCGATAACAGCATTCTTCAAAGCGCGAGTTCGACATAGACCCAATCTCCCAGAGGAGTACTTCCTGGATGTCGTGTACGGCGCTGCAGAGGCCGATGTTCTATTCATCACTGGCATGCGAGATCCCGCACCGGTCGCGATGTTTTCGCACCTTGTTCCCGGAAGTCGCGTGATCGAGGTACGTGTTCAGGCCAGCGAAAGGACACTATACAGTCGCCGAGGTTGCAAAGGTTCTGGCGTTGCGAAGAGAGAGACGGCCACCGCACCGCTGGACTGGTGTCCAGACTTCGAATTCGACAACAACGCAAAAGGACCTAGTGCAGCGAGAGATTTCGCCGAGAAGCACTTAATACCTCTCATCCACCCCAATTTCCAGCGGTTAGCCGACATGGTGCGCACAATCCCCAGCTTCCCAGTCGCCGGCACTCGGTTCCGTCACGTGCTCGGGATAGCGCAAGAACCTAATGGCCTGGCTCTGTGCTCATCCTTATTGAAGTCGCTCTACCCTGAAGACTTGTCTAAAGTCGATGCGCTAGTGAGTTGCGAAGCAGGTGGCTTCGTGTTCGCTTTCTGCCCTGGCCTCGTCTATCAGCGTCCCTCTGACCTTCATTCGCAATGGTGGCAAACTTCCACAGCCAAAACTATCTGTCGCGAAGCTGCAATCACACATTTCATCTCATGAGATCCTGAAGGATGACACGATCGAATTAGAGCGCGATGCGATCTCGAGCAGCGCCTCAGTGGTGGTGGTCGACGATGTGCTCGCCTCCGGACAGACTTTGTGTGCAGTATTGCAGCTGTTGGAACAAGCCGGTATCCAGTCCGGGAATATCACAGTCTTAGTCGTTGCTGAGTTCCCTGTTCATCGTGGTCGAACGATGCTGCGATCTCGTGGTTTTGGGAGGGTGAGCGTGCGAAGTCTTCTTATTTTTGGGGATAGATAGATGTCCTTTCAGATCAGAGACTTTCAAGTTCTTGTTACTGCAGCAAATGAGTTCAAATGAAACCGGTCTTTCGTAATTATGGTTACGTGTAAAATTGTGTTGGCACAAGCACGACACTGACGCGGTCACGAAGATAAACAGGTGACCGTGAAGCATGGCGCGACCGGGAAGCGCCAAGCGGAGCTTAAGGCGGGAGATGATATACTGAGAAACCATGATCGATGTGGCAACTGATGAAAGACAAGAACTCGACCGGATGCTGGGACGCGACGCGATCTCACGTGTGCATAAGGAGGGCCGGCGATGAGGCTGAAGATCGGCATCGTCACCCCACCATGCCAAAAATAATCCAGGGTCCACAATGGCCCACGTTTCGCGACCACGATTTATCCAGACGTCAGAAAACAGCACTTGACGCGCCAGATGGCCGAACAAGCTGCTATGAGAAATCTGGATCAATTGCCCCCAGAGATGATCGAGTTCACGCTGCTGAAGACGAAGGGCGCGCTTGCACCGCGCCTCGGCCGCATTTCGTTGGCGGAGAGAAAGTTGATACAGACACCTGCGTTCATCGGCAATACATCACGAGGTGTCATACCACACATATCACCAGATAGCTTCCGGAAGAGTGTAGATGTTAACGGCGTCTACGTACCGCTCGAAGATTGTGTGTGCTTTTCACACGCGCCACGCCTGCCCCGCTGACGAAGCACAGTCGTGGAGAAGCACCCCAAGCAGATACCACCCGTCTTCAAGTATGAAGTCCCGGAACCTCTTCGGAAGTTTATAGCGCTGCCAGAAGACACGCTTCTTATTCTTGGCGCACGTCGCAATCCGCCGATACCAGTGCCCATTCCAAACACAAACACGCAGATAGCCCTCTCAACATCTGTCGGATTCAAGGCTATGAGCTCAGAATACTATGGAGCCGCCGCACGGAAGGTGCAGCCAGATATCGTGGTGGGGATGGCGGACATACCATTTGGTCACGAATCCATTGGCACCAAGCGCAAGGACAAGATGAGCGATCGAACAGAATTGTGGCTTCGAGATATCATTGCCAGGAAAGATAGCCTGAACAAGGGCGAAAAGAGCTGGAGCATATTCGCACCAATACTACCCATCGAGCGTGATATGCAGTCATGGTACCTGGAACACCTGCTTGATGATATGGTTGACAAGATCAGCGGCGTCGCGATATACGACACATGTCTCCTCGATGATCTACCAGACCAGCTACACCACCTTCCACGTCTCTCTTTCCACGCGCCGGCTAGTCCACATGAGCTCCTGCGCCAGGTCAGTCTTGGCATGGACCTCTTCACGGTCCCTTTTCTTGCAGAAGCAACCGACGCTGGCATCGTGCTCGACTTCACGTTTCCGCCTCCAGCCAAAGACGAATCCTCGAGCGCAAGACGCACTCTCGGTATTGACATGTGGCACGAAGACCACGCAACATCCGTCAACCCCCTCTCCGCCACATGCACCTGCTACGCCTGCACAAAACACCACCGCGCATACCTGCAACACCTTCTTGCTGCCAAGGAAATGCTCGGCTGGGTTCTTATCCAGATACACAATCACTCCATCCTATCCGCTTTCTTCGACGGCGTGCGCGCCTCCATTTCTGCCGGCACCTTTGACGCCGACGTCGCCGCCTTCGAGGTCTACTACGAGCCGTCGCTACCCGAGAAGACTGGCCAGGGCCCGAGGGTGAGGGGTTATCAGTTTCGAAGTGAGCAGCACGCGAAGAATGGCAGGAAGAATCCGAGGGTGTATAAGAAGTTTGATGAAGACAAGATTGCAGAACTCAAGGCGGCGCACAAACAGCAGCTGAATCTGAAGCCGGAGATGCGCGATGTTATCGATGATGAAGCGTTATTGGGGCTGATGAGTATGGAGGGGGAGGGGGAGCAGAGTAGACAGATGAAGGAGCTGGGGATTGAGGACGATAAGGGTGTTTGATCTAAATGGCTTTTCACCGATTCATTAGATGCGTCGAGTGAGATGTGTTTCGATAGCTGTGATCATGTCCACAGAAACGTCGGAAGCTTGAGAAATTTTCGAGTTGCCATGTACATTCAAACTGATTGTTCACCGTGACGGGAAGGGGCAAATAATTACAGGAATGACGGGAAATTAGATGAGCACGACATCGACTCGGCCGCTTCAACAGCGCGTCATCACAACTAAACCCTCAATCAAAACACTGAAAACTTCTTCTTCAACGCACCAGCAAAAGCCGATGACATCAACGAAAAAGGAACAACGACCCGAAAGTCGCGATGCACGCCTCAGCCCACGCGATGCACGATGACTCACTCCAAACGTATGTGGAGCCTCTCTTCCTTTGGGAAATGCGATTGAAGTGCCTGTGAATGTGTTAGCAAGAACAAGCAAGCAAAAGAGTAGGGAAAGAAACTCACTGCAAACACTGGAACACCGACCGAAGTCGGGTAAAAGAGAAGGGAAGGGAAGGGAGTGCAATGCTTACCTTCACACTCCACGAGAACACCAACCAAAGTTGGGCTGGAAGCCCGCATACATGCTGTACAGGATGTATCTCTCCTAACGTGTGTTGAAGTGCTGTTAGTTAGTTTGGCTGAAAAAGAGTGTGGGAGGGAGAGAGGCGGACTGATTATATAGTCAGGGGAGGGACTTATCGATAGCCGGCTGATCTGCGGGGTGCACGGAGGGCGCACGGTCAGGGCACAGACCTTCGGGCCCGTGCTGGGAGGCGAGGTGAAGGAGAGAAATGTGGTAATCATGAGATATGGCGGGAACTTGCAGCTCTTAGGAGATTCAGAGTGCTTTTATCGATAGTTTGAGATGTATCTACAGCGATGAAGGGCGTGAATTCGTCCGCGTGGGACGTGGAGTTGTATTGAGGACAGTGAAGATCCGTACAACGTTTGCTCGTAAATAGTCAAGTTTGAGGCGTCTTTGAAGTGCTTAAAAAATCGCTAATGGCTTTAACGAGATCAAAGTCGTAGGCATCAGTGACTTGTGACATTAGGCCTAGGTCGGTGTGAATTTCATTCTTAGGATATGCACGAAGTAAGTTGCTGTATTGCGCAAAGCGCCTGTTACACACACATGCTAGGTTCATGAAAGTACCTGTAGCCTACTACGTATCGCTTTAACACTTATGTGGTCAGAAATTCGGCTTTATAAGAACACGTTGCGGGTATCAAACAGCTTGCTGCCCATTCGTTGTGAATGCGGACATCGTGGCAGGGTCAGATCAATACTAACACCCAACGCGCTCATCGCTGTCTTCCATCAACCGCGATCATGTTAGTCTGCCATCATCTTAATCATGTCCTCAGAGGAGTCCGATACGACGCGCGAGGCCACTGACCGTCTCACCATCGCAATCCAGAACGTGCTCCCTCTCGTCCCCGACAAGCTCACCATCTTCAGTTTCGCCGGCGAACTCTGAAACACAATCTACCACCTTGCGCTCGAACTGGACTACCAGCGCGTGCCGCTTAACCCCGTCTACCTCAACCAGCCCGACACTTATATCGCACTCCTCCAAACATACTCCGCCGTCTACCACGAAGCGCGCAGCTACATGGTCGAGAAGCAAACAGCCTACATTCCCGTCATGCCGGGTCTTGACTGGACTTATAGAGAGCCGGCGGCGGACTATGGACAGTCGCGCGCGACTAAAGATACGACAATTGGTACGCTCACGGACTTTATGAGTGTGTACTTTCACTTGCACCTCGAGCTGTCGAAGAGGGAGGATTACGACTCAGACATGCTGCTGGCTTCTCTGGCGTAAGCTATCAAGATCTTCAACAAAGGCTCGTGGATCCTCTACCTCAAGCACAGTCTCGGTAAGTGTCGCGGTGTTGTCCACCTCGATCACCTGCTTTCTTTGTGACCAAAGTTCTTCTTAGACCAAGTTTTCATCGACATGGGGATCCTCCAGCGCTTCGTCTCAATTTATTGCGCAGGACAAGATGACAGACTGAGAGATACGGTACCACGTGGCAACCGGGCAGGCCGACAGTTTTATCTCGTACGGAAACTGCCGCCATCCACGCGCCATTCGAGATGCCGAGTTGGCGCAGCTGCGCAACTACGCTCGTCCGTACAACAACATCAAGATTGTTGCCGAGATATATGGCGATAACACAACCTGGGAATTTGGCGATGCGGTGGGATGCGTAACGCGGACGCGCACGCCTGTCACCGAGTTCTGGCCAGATCCAACACTTCGATGAGCATTGGTACCCCATCATACTAAGAAGCACCTTCCGAAGTTTCCCTCTAGGTAAGTCCGAGTTAAAACTTGACTGATCACGAAATGCGGCTGACCTGTCTACAGATGATACGCCGATTGAGCACTTCGACTAGGAGGTCTTGCAAGCGAAACACGCTCGTGGTGGTGGATGCAAACTGTGGTTGCTGGAGCTCGAGAAAAAGATTCGCATCCGTGACGCCGAAGCTCACGGACTAAGTGAGTCACAGAAGGATGTACTTCATTACGCGCCACCGGCGGACTTCAAGAGAGGGTGGAAGGAGCTGCTGAGATTAACCCTAACTAACCTAAACGAAGAGGGGGATGATCTAGTCAGACTATGAGCAGACTGGTGGACATTGGCAGGAGTAGCAGCGCGGCCAATGAGAAGGAATGATGAAATGAAAGGATGAGTTAAACAAGTCGTGTTAATTTGTATAAGGTATGTGTAACGCACCGATAAAGAACGATAGCAAGCTCAGATCAATACCCTAATCCCTTCGCTCTTTCCTCTCCAAGTATATCCACCAAACTCGCCAACTTGAAGCTTGCTTCCTTCGCCGTCCCACCCTCAGCAAGCTCATTAGCATCATCGTGCGTAACAAACAACCCATAAGGGAAATCCTTATTCAGCCTATTCCCCACCGCCGCGCAGCCATCCGTGTTACTAACATGATCGACGCCCTTCTTCTCATTGTTCACGATAGTAAACGTCGTGACGTATTCATGCGGCGGCGCCCGCTCGTACACCTTGTACGCGCTGATACCCTGGTTAGACACAAGGATATAGCCGCCCGGCCCAGATTTCGCGGGGATGAGCGTGATGCCTTCGACATCTGCTGAAAGGCCGCTAGCATCGCCCACCTTAGCGACCTGGATACCAATGTTAGAGCCAGTGGGTTCAGCTTCGTAGCGCCAGACACCGAGCGGCTCTTCGCCGAGAAAGATGTAGCCAGCTCCGTCGTCGCCAACGCAGCCTTCGACTTGGCCGCCCGAGCCGCCGGTAAATTGGCGCACGAGCTTCGTTTGGAGGGTGCCATTGGTAGTGGAGCTGAGTTCATACTGCAGGTATTCTGCTTTTTTGTTGTTGACGAAGAGGTAGTCTTTGCCAGACTTGCGCGATCGGTAAGTGCAGGAGCCGTAGGGCTCGTAGTCTTCAGGAAGAGTTTGCTTGCCACCAGCGATGGGCTGGATGAGGCCAGTGCTGTTGACCTCAACGAGACTACGCGCGGCAGTTAGTATGACTGGCGCGGTATCGCATGAATTGGAGCCTACCAAAGAGTATTATCGCCACGGCAGGCAGCAAATGCAAGATCAGTCTTTCTGCTGCCCACCGTCACGTTGTAGATGATGTCGACGTTGTTCGGCTCTTCCGCTGTAAAGTGCTGCAAGAGCTTGCCTTGCAAGTCGAACACACCAAAGCCCTCTCCGTCGCTAGACTTGGTGGTTGTAATGATCTTGCTCTGGTCGGCCTTCGTAGCGTGAATCCACACCGCAGGGTCGTCGCCATCGCCGCCGTTTGCTTCGGTCTCATACTTTGCCTTGACCGCAACGAACGAACAATTTGGGCCAGTCCAGCCATCTTTGCACTTGCATACATTCGGGCCGTCGCATTTGCCGTGTCCAGAGCAGTCATTGAGGCAAGCGTTTTTGTTGCATTCCTTTCCAGAGAAGCCAGAAAAGCACGAGCAGCCACCGCTTGAAGAGAACCCATTGTTAGAGCACTTCTCGGAGATCGCGATCTCGCAACGAGTACAAGGTTTAGTTTTGGGGCTGTATGCTGTGTTGGCTGGAATACCAAGGGGTGCGAGAACATCGGCTAGCGACGCGGCAACAATTCCATTATCGTCCTCGCCTTCGAAGGCAAACGCGACGACACCGGCAGGGTACGCTTCAGTCGAAGATTGCAACAACGACAGACCGCCTTCGATAGAAAGATCTGTAATACCGCTGAACTCGACTGTGCCTTTTGGCTTAATTTTACTGTCATACACGTCCATGACCTCGCCATGCGCGACGAACAGGTAGTGGCTCGAATTGCTGTGATATGTCGCAAGCCCAGCAACTTCGATTTTGTCGCGCACAGTCTTCACCTCCGCTGCCTTGATTGATTCGGTCGCTTGGAAGGAATACAGCGACCGGTCTTCCGCAGAGAAAAAGACCTGGCCGTTCGAAAAGACGGTACACGTCTCGCCCTCAATGGGCACAGGAAAAGTCTGGATCTGAACCAAAGTCAGCAACCAAAGGTCAAATAACGAAAAGCAAATATACTTCAACGATTTTCACAGCCTTTTTCTTCTCACGAACCAAGAATTGCACCACCTTGCTTTTGCCGAACAGAAAGAAGTAGCTTTCGCCACTCTTCTGGCTGCGCCAAGCGCATGCTGTGCTCCAATCGCCTAGTTGTACCTTGTCGTTGCTATAGACCTTCTTGCCGGTTTTCGCATCGAAGACTCGTATCAGAGAGTCTGGAGAAGGGATATTGATGATCAAGTCGCGACCACCAATGTCGTAGACAGGGACAACAACTTTCGAGCGACCGGTCTTTTCATGGGCGATTTGCTTGAAGCTTGGAGGCTGCGCGACTGCGAACGTGCGGAAGCCGCCATCGTCTGCGCTCTTGTCGTTCACGACCAGAATTGGAGGACTGCCGTAGATGAAACCGGTGTTCTCGTCTTTAAAGCCTGTCGCGACTGGAACAAGTGTTAGGTTCACAGACTGTGCCGACGCGACTGCAAAAACTGCTGACGCCCACAACAGGCTGTTCGCAACCATCATAATTGCGACCTTGACAAAGTACCTGAGTATCGGGTGGAGAAGCGTAGCGTCAGTAGTTGGAGGTTTTCATTCGACTTATACCGGGTCGGTCCAAGCTTTCAGTACCAACCAACGCCCCCGACCCTGCCTTTTATCAGTCTATCATCTCGAGCACGTTGACAGAAGCTTCATAACAGCCGTGGCGACGGGCCTCTAGAAGGTTGGTGTTTTCGACCTGCCGATCTAAGCTAGGTCCCCGGTCGCCGACCAGCCAATCACACATGCATCTGGAGCAACGTGAGACTCGTGTCCCGTCGCATGATGTGCATGAGCAAGGACATGGATAGAGGCGTCAAGGATGGCGACGAGCAAGAAACGGAGGTGTCGTATAATTGGGTGTCAAATTGTTCCGGAAGAGGGTGGAGCGCAAGGCGAGCAGACCGAACCGGAACGTCCGCAATGCGGTGTCGGAAGATCCACCTATGCTAGATGCATTTCTTGCTGAGCGCTTTGTACTCTTCCACAATGCCTGTATAGTCCGTAGGCATGTATGGCGTGAATCGTTCAGCCCACCAACTTCCCTTCCGTTGATTCGGTATGCCTACGTCTTTGAGCATTAAATCGACATATGGCAGACAGTCGAACCACAACTCCGGAAAGCGCGCAGCAAAACCGCGACTGTATCGCCACTTGCCGAACTGTGTGTGAAGAACGGTTTCATACATTATGCGCTTGCGTCCAACTTCGTCCAGACCTCCTAAAGCCGGTATTTGCCCATCGAAGAAGGCTGTGATCCAAAGTGCTTGAGTTTGCGCAATGATAGTCGTAGCAGGGCTGCGGTAAGCACCAGCGAAAGCAAGTTTTCGACTCTCAATAAACGCTGGAGGAATCATGAAGCGATAAAGACGGTAAGGTTCAGGTTCGATCTCTACTTTGTGACCCGTCATCGGTTTATCCCGACGTGCTGTAGGCTGGTGTTGGAGCTTGGGACAGTTCTGCAATATTGCCGAATCAGCCATCGGTATATGTTCCTTAGTGAGAGAAGAGAGGCGGCCAGGAAGACCGATCTCTTTCTTTGTCTCAAAGCTCAGTTGAGGAGTATCCTTCCATCCAGTTCCGCAGATGAGTACATCTGCTTCAATTTTATGGCCATCTGATAGATGTACTGTGTGATCGGACAGCCGCGCGATGTCCGTGACATGTACCCGGATCTGGCCACTGCGTACTAGTTCAAAGAAGTCCAGTCCATAGTTGAGGAGACCTCGATTGGTGCCGATGAAGAATAAATCATCCCAAGGTTTGAGCTTAGCTGTCTCTGGGTGACGATTGTACCCATTCATCTCCTCGGCGCTATGCTGCATCTTCTCGAAGAAGATGTTTACAATTTTTTGACCAAGCCAGTGTTGGTGAAAGAAGTTTCGGATCCGTGAGAAGCCATCGTCCCAGATACACGGACTCAACCAAGTGATCAGCCGCGTCTGCAACAGGTACTCTGGAATAATCTTGAAGGGTGTAAGCCGATTTGGCAGCATCCAATATGGGCCGTGACCAGACGCTCGGATTACCCAGTCGACATGAACGCCAGTCAAGGCGTATGCGCATGCAATGTCCCATGAGAACTTTGCGCCACTAAGCAGTGCGACTTTTTCGAACGCGCCTAGACCATTCTCGGCTTTTGCAAGTTCACTGGCGTGATAGATTGGGGCGTGAAATGCTTCCTTCCCGTCCAGTCTTGGCATAATTGGCTCAGAAGTGAGGCCTGTTGCTACGATCAACTTTCTTGTTTCAATGACAGCGTGTGTATTTTTCAAAGCAGATGTTCGGTTGATGGCCAAGGTCCAACCTGCATCTTCATTATCAATCGCCGAGTATACGCGACAGTTGAAGCGAATGTGTTTCTCTAGGTTATACTCTTGGGCATACTTGCGCAGGTATTCGTTGACATGCTCGCCAGGAATGTGGTCATCCGCAAGATTGAAGCCTTCGGTGCTCATTGGGAACCCACTGAACTGTATCGCATGTCAGCATGACAGGATGGTCAAGAAAATGCAAAATTTGCACCTCAAAACTGGAAATCGTCAGCTCCCGCTCTGACATCGTGCTAGAGTCTCTCACGTCTGAAAGTGGTTGTTGGTACGTAGACCAGGATATAACCTGTCTTCAGCCCATACACCACCTATCGACGCTGCTTTGTCAAAAACCACGACAGATGCGTCCGGATGAACTTCACAAAACGTTTTCAGCATGACCAGTCCATGAATTCCTGCTGTATGGTTACACCAAGATCATCGAGACAAGTCGATGCGGCCTACCCGCGCCGATTATGGCCAGATCAAATTGCTCCGTCTCCATTAGGCTGAGTAAGTGATGAATGAATGACCGTGAATGCTCCGAGGCGAGTCTATACAATTTCGGCAAGTAGTTCCGCACGGGGAGACGTCCGGGATAAGCAGAGGCGATTGCCGATGGGAACGGAAGCGAAACTACAAAGAAAAACAGAGAATAGAGGCTCAGTAGGGCTTCCTAAGAGGGAAATGAAGGGGCTTAACAAGACGGTCATGATTACATCCCTGTAAAGCGTTTCACTCCGACCATCAGCCATGCTGACTGTAGCACACTAACGGCTTGCGTTAGCACTAGCCTGAGGATCGCGTGGCGTACCATCTAGGAAGGCTTAACATGCCCGTGCGCGTGATGCGCGACTCCGCGTGATGCGCGCGGAACACCAAAACGCGTCCACCTCCATCATTTTCAACCCACGATAACTCCAC
>JAFJTR010000120.1:0-72413 GCA_022559985.1 Parastagonospora avenae f. sp. tritici 18332-5
ATTGTGTTGCGCAGCAATTGCTGTATAGGTAAAATGTTCTCCTTCTTCTAGGGATTCAATTTGTTCAATCGCTGCTTGAATTGGATCCATATTGGTGGATTTATCGCGGGTTGAAAATGATGGAGATGGACGCGTTTTGGTGTTCCGCGCGCATCACGCGCACGGGCACGTTAGCGTGTTGCGGGGCGTTTCCGTCGCCACTTCCGAGCATTGTAAGAATCCCCGCTCTTCCGCGGGTAGAATTACTCTCCATCATTAGTATGCGAAGTTAAGAGTCGACAATCGCAAGCACTCCGGTTTGAATACCATTGATTGAACATCGTTCACGCGTGATCTTTCTCGTCAGCACATCACGATGAGTATTGTTACCAATGGCACTTCCAAAGGCAGTGAACCTGCTCCTTTCGCCTCATCATCTCGTCTCTTTTTCACTTCAAAGCCACCATCTCTGAGTGACTTTAAGAGACTGATCACCGAATCTTCTCCACTATACTACCCACTCTCTAGCAAAACCACATCAAATATACCCGTTTACGAGCTGCCAGAGTATTCTTCGTTAGACTCAGAACAGCTGTCTGCGCTTCAGGATGAATGGTACCACATCCTACTATCCGGACCAGGCGTGTTTGTCACAAAGAGCATGTTCAAAGACACATCACTTCTTGACCGCGTAAACGACGTATACAGCCGTATCATTGCCGAGGAGGAGACTTCATCTGGCCGGAAAGGTGATCACTTTGCTGGCCCGGGAGCAAATGATCGAATTTGGAACTCCTTCTCAAAGCACTGTCTACAGGACACGGCTTCCTTCCTGGAATATTACTCAAACCCATGGCTTCCTCTGATCTCATCCGCGTGGCTCGGTCCCCAGCATCGTTTGACGGCGCAGGTGAATATCGTCAGGCCTGGCGCAGCGGCGCAAATATCACATCGCGATTACCACGTTGGCTTTCAAGACAACGAGTCGTGTGCAAAATTCCCAAAAGCACTCCAAGTTGCATCCCAGTTTCTTACGCTTCAAGGCGCCGTTGCGCACTCAGATATGCCAGTCGAAAGTGGACCTACGCGACTGCTGCCCTTCAGCCAGAAGTTTGAGGAAGGATACATGGCATATCGCATTCCCGAATTTCAACAATACTTTCTCGAACGATATGTCTCTGTTGCACTTGAGAAGGGCGATGGCTTATTCTTCAATCCCGCACTCTTTCATGCCGCAGGGCAGAACGACTCAACTGACATCCAGCGCTCGGCCAATCTACTCCAGATCTCATCTGCATTCGGAAAGCCCATGGAAATGATTGATACACATCCTCTTATTAATCTTACTTGGCATGGTCTGGCAGAGATGTTTAAGAAGGAAGGCCTCAGTGATAAAGTCAAGGCTTTCGTGGGCAATGTTGCAGAAGGCTACCCATTTCCGACCAACCTTGACAGAAGACTTCCAGAGACGGCAGGTATGGCACCATCAAGTGAGCAGGACCTTCTTATCAAAGGGCTGAAGGGCTCGTGGACGAAAGATTATCTACTCGGCGAGCTGCAGAAGATGAGATACGACGCAAGAGCGTGAAGCAATGATATTTCAAAATTTCCTCCCTTACAAGCCTCTTACCTACGGAAGCTGTAAGCTCGGCCATATACTTTTCGGCCACATATACTTCTCGGCCACCCCACCACGACGCGCTACTCTGCTTTCGACGCTCTGTACTGTCAACGGCACATACACATAATGGATCCCCGAGAGGTTGCGTACAGTAATGCTATCCGCGATCTTAATGCAGGTGTTTTTAAAAGCCAGCGACAGGCTGCCAAGGCATACGGAGTTCCCCGATCATCGCTTCAAGAGCGCATCAACGGCCGCCAACCACACGCGATAGCTCATCAACAGCAGCAGCGATTGACTCCAGAACAGGAGACCTTTCTAGTAGATTGAATACTTGATGAGGACTCACGCGCTCAGCCTTCCTCCCACCCACGCGTACGAGAAATGGCCACTCGGCTCCTTCGCATGAACGGCGACCACGAGCCTCTTGGGCAACTATGGATGCCCCATTTTATTGCCCGCAACCCACGCGTCGCATTTATAGTCGGCCGAACGATCGAAAGCGCGAGGACTACAGCAGCTAGCCACGATACTATACGAGCCTTTCTTGAGCTGTTTGAGCAGACAAGAATAGAGCTAGGCATACAGTACGAAGATATATGGAATATGGACGAGACTGGGTGCGCACTGGGGGTATGTACAAACGCCCAGGTGCTTGCAAGTGCTACAAAGAAGAAGGCTTATGTCAAATCTCGAGAGGATTGCGAGTGGGTATCGATTATTGAGACTATCTCAGCCACCGGCGTCAAAATTCAATGCCTAGTCATCTTCAAGGGCAAGGATCTACAATCAACATGGTTCCCAGCACAAGGCGCACCAGACTGGCTCTATACAACCTCTGAGAATGGATGGACGTCAAACTCAATCGGCTATGAATGGTTACGGCGCATTTGCATACCGAATACTTCACCATCCAGTAGGGGCTATCGACTCCTCGTTCTTGATGGCCATGGCTCCCATATACCTATTGACTTCATGTGGCTCTGCAAGATTAACAGGATACATCTCCTCTACCTTCCGGCCCATGCTTCCCACTTACTACAGCCTCTAGATCTTGCTCCTTTCTCTGTACTCAAGTCACGCTACCGTAATGAGATCCGAGCTCTCTCAGCGCTTAATGACGCAGCACCAGTTAAGAAGGAGCGCTTTGTAGTATCGTATAACAAAGCTAGAGAAGAGGGGCTCTCAGAGCGAGTCATTCGAGCTGGCTGGAGGGCTGCTGGCCTCTGCCCATACAATCCAGCTGTTGTACTGCTCTCATCCCAAGTAACTCGCCGGCCAGCTACTCCACCTACCAGCCTGAGCTCAGCTGCCCCACAGTCAATATTCACTACACCTCGGAGTTCACAGGCGTTATATAAGGCGCAACAACAGCTGTTGTTGTCAGAATCTCTCTCACGAAGCACCCGGCTTGGCAAGGCAGGCAAGGCTATTGCAGAAGCGAACACCAGGGCAGCCCAGCTTGAGGCTGAAAATCAACGACTTAAATATCAACTAGATAGTGCTAGGAATACTCGCGTAAGGAAGCGAGTTCAAGTAAATCCAAATGAGCGCTTCAGCAACGTTGAGAGTATCAAGGCTGCGATTGATCGCGCAGCAGCTCAACAGGCTCAACAGTCAAGCACTTCACCAGAAAAAGAAGCTCGAAGGGCGGCGGCAGCAGCAGCAGCAGCACTTTCTATTAGCTCTATGTGTACTGAGTGGCAAATATAGTCGTCGTTGTTAAGAAAAGCGCATGTCAAAGCAGAGTAGCGTGTCGTGGTGGGGTGGCCGAGAAGTATATGTGGCCGAAAAGTATATGGCCGAGCTTACGAATTTAGCCAGGTCAATAGCCGATGATATGTATCGGCTCAACCGAGCTGACATTACGTAGGACGGGTAGGGCAAGACATCTCGCCTAATTTAGTTAGCCATGCGACTTCATTGCGATATTGACCAACACTACAATCCGCACTATTTGCCGACAACTTTTACCTTGTTTGGCTCATTGCGCGACGATCATCTCCACAAAGAGGCTTCTTCGGATACCGGGACAATTAATCTCTACGTCCGCCCCTTGACATTTGGCTGTGTTCTGACTGGGTACACTAAGCGTAGAGCAAAAGTCCATGGAAGTTGGATCAATGTCATTGCTGCACCTCCTGTAGACTAACCTGATTTCGTATCCGATTCATCAGCACTAAGACACCGGTTTTATCTTGATATAAATAAGCTTTCTCGGTGTCTGAAACAAAGAGTACAATTCAGTGTACAGTACTGTCAATATGCCAAACATTAACTTATCTCGCAAAGACATCGCTGCGCTTGTTCAAGGCCCTCCACTAGTCGCTGTGCTTATCGGCGCAACAACAGGAATCGGATCGTACGTCGCACGAGCCCTGGCAAACACGTTCGCAAAAGACGGTAGCAAGTTGCGCGTGTATATCGTTGGTCGCAATGCCAGCCGTGCGGAGACTCTTCTTACATATGGTCGTCAGACGAGCCCTGGTTCGGACTGGCAATTTATCGCAGTGCCAGACCTGACGCTAATAAGCCATGTGGACCGCTTCTCTCAAGAAATCATCAAGCAAGAAGAGGCTTCGCCATTCGCTGGAGGACCACCACGCATAGACTTGTTGTACATGAGCCAAGCACTCTCACCAATGCAAGAATCACCCAGTATGACCACCCCATACAACACTGCTGTTGAAGTCGTGCTAACGTATCGCCAGCAAAAAAAGAAGGTCTCGACTCTCAAATGTCGCTCCTCTTCTACTCCCGCATGCGCTTCATTCAGAACCTCACTCCCCTACTCACCGCATCTCCCAACATTGCACACGTCATTTCTATCTTTGCAGGTGGTTTCGAAGACGCTATCAAGCCCGGCGAACTCCCAATCGGCACTCCATCCAAGCGGGACTACGGGGTATCATCTGTTCGCAAGCACGTAGCTTTTATGAAAACCTTTGTCTTCGAGCACCTAGCCGAGCAACACGCCGGCAAAATCAGCTTCATCCATATCTATCCCGGCCTAGTCGATGGTCCCGTGTTCTACAGCGACGTCAACCCAACGTGGTTCAAGATACTGTGGCGCATCTTGAAGCCCCTGGCATCGTTTTACATGACTTCACCAGAAGTGTGTGGTGAGGTCATGCTGTCTCTTGCGACACCGCGATATCTGGCCAAGGGAGAAGCGAAGTCAGTGGATGTTGCCGGTGAAGTGGCGTATAGCACGCAGCGAGAGCTTGGTGGAGGCGCGTATGGGGTTGGCATGAGGGGAGATGAGAGGAAAGATGTGAGTTATGCGAAGGTGAGGAAGAATGATACGACGCGGAAAGTCTGGGAGCATTTGATTGAGGTGTTTGAAGGCATTGAGAAGAAGAACGTCGCTTCATGATCCCAATCAGGGATTTAATACGTGCATTAGTAGAAGATGCGAGCTGCATGTATTTATTTTCTTACAAATTTGTTCATGCACTTCCTCTGTTGAATTCGTGGCGGCCTCTGCGGTAATTTGACGTAGTATGTAACGCTGTGTTTATTCAGTGCTCGAACGTGTTGTTGACCCTATACCTGCTTGGCAGGGAAATTGATGAACGAGGAAGTTTCTCTAGATTTATTCATGTAGTTCAGGTCCAAGGACCTTACTTCTAAGTATACCGGAGTAGGATCAGTGGTATGCGTGAATCAATGCCACGGTAACCCGCCCCTAAGTATGGCGCCAAGGGTTAATATCTCGGGTGTGATAGGCTAGCCCTCGATCCTGACAGTTGTGTAAGTAGACACCCACGATAACAGAATAGACACTGGATGTTTTATGATGGGGAATAACGTATGATTATTGAGTACTGAATAACTTGGAGGTACGGCACAATTTGCAATGAAAGAAACAATAGCAACATATGTATCCAAGCAATGTCAACCCCAAAAGCAAGCGTAGTCCCAAAACAGAGTTACTCTCGGATCGTTCAGAACTTCCGCTGCCATGTGTCTTGACCTACGGTAAGACGAGGAAGCGCCAAGTCCAGTTATGTCTAAAGAGAGGATTGTGTCGAACCTTGTGTCATGAGATCGTAAGAACGGTAGGTATTACCGAGGCTGTGAGGAGTGTTGAAGAAATATATCATAATGCGTAGTGAGCCATGAACCAATGAAAACGGGAGGTATCGAAAGTGAACGTCAGCTAGGTGTGAAACCGAGCCATACACAATGTTCGAGGTATTAAACCTCAATCGAAGTACTTCCCATAAGCACCGGTTTCAAGGTCCGTGAGGTCTTGCGTAGGGGAACTTCCTGCCCAGGTAATTGGACATGTGTAGACGCTAACGACGACGCCTCGTTTGTGTTGCCCTGAGATAGAGTCAGCGACCGAGAAGTTGCACGGAGAGCTTTGCAGGGATTGAATACATACACCCATGTTCCAAGTTATGAGCATGCCATCGTGAGCCCTGAAACATCCATGGCAACCACTGAGGAAGGTTCGTGGGACCCATTGACATCGCAACCAGCGCCAAGAAGATGGGCAATTCACCACATAGACCGCCATGATTTGGATTCTGGGTACATAGGCCATGGTAAATGTTTGGAAGTAACTTATGTGGCCAATGTTGATCAGATCGTTGACACTGCAATGTATCGCCTTCTCCGGCTGGAGTCAGGTAGGAGGACCCATTGGCTACAGGGTCAAAGCGGAGCGGCATCCAGCACTGGGACGGACCAGGTGCCGTTCCGTCTCCTTGGAGGACCCAGAAGTCCCCTCCGCCACTATAGAACACCGAAAATGTTTTGAAGTGATTCAGTGGCTGTGGCACACTCTGTGCAGGCACCGGACGGATTTGGTCTCTCTGATTATACCACCAAGTGTTCGATATGCCGCCGCCAGATCTGTAGTTGTAACCAATGCTAGTAGACGGGATCCAATGACCCGAGCTTGTGCTCGAGGGCCTTATATCCGGATGCTTGCGGATCTCGTCAATCTTGAAGATGTACGGTGGCTGCTTTGATGCTCTAATGCCTGGCGAAGGAGCCATCACTTCCATCTGCGGATCGAACTCTTGTGGTAGTATAGAAGGAGAGGGAGCTGTAGAAATCACTTCCCTAGTAACAGTCAGTATATGTCACGTGAGGAGAGGCTCTAAAGTCTTACACTCCGTTCCAGTATGCATCGTTGAGCTTTATCCGCCTCAAAACTTCCATATCTATTCCCTCAGCTTGCTCTGCCTTCATGTCTTCAAGATGAACCGTGTCTAGATGCCGAAAGTACGCGTTTTCCCCGTGACTACCATAGGTACTCGACAAATTGCACATTTCGCAGGTCCAC
The DNA here is from genome assembly GCA_022559985.1 of Parastagonospora avenae f. sp. tritici 18332-5. Taxonomy (NCBI): domain Eukaryota; kingdom Fungi; phylum Ascomycota; class Dothideomycetes; order Pleosporales; family Phaeosphaeriaceae; genus Parastagonospora; species Parastagonospora avenae. The sequence goes on from JAFJTR010000120.1 coordinate 6,900, forward strand.
TTCTTGTTCTGGCTCCCTAGATCTGAGTAGGTGGTATCCGATTTTTCAGATTCGTAAGGCGTTTCAACCGACAGCCGGCCACTGTTGGATTCGTCTTTGAAATACACATTTTGGGAAAAATAATCCCTGCCAAGGTCCTGGTCGATTATTGATTCTTCCTCAATAAGCTTTGGGGGGTTCAAGTCCATGTGGCAAAGTTGTAGTATTGGTACAGTGGTATTGGGCCAGCCTGCAATGGTCGCGGTCTGATGTTCGCCATCAGGGTCGATGAAGTCCATGATGCCATGATCCAGTTGCAGAGTTGGTGTCACTGCTTCTGCCCAGTCCGCGACATCGTTTTTAATTTCCTTGTCTCCTCGATTGGATGTTGAAACTGTTGTAATGCTTGCAAAGCTGAAGTTGAACGTTCCCGCCGGTGCGCTCGGTATAGCTATTGGATCCTCTGGCCATGGAAGCGACCGTAAGGAGAACTCATGCACATGCTGTAAAACATGTTTAATTAGTTCCGGCGAGTCTTCCGAGCCTTCGAAATCGCACAAAGGGCAGTTCTCAATTCCAAGTACGTTCATCCCCGCGTCTGAGAGCAAGGCCGTGAGCTCGTCTGATTGATCTTCCAAATGTGCTGACATGAGATGACTAGTAATGTCTGTCAAACTGCTGTATCTAGTATTATCGACCTCGCACAGTGGACATTGCCATTGCGGTGGATGCCACTTCGAGACATGAGAACTCCACTCGTCCCATGTCACAAAGAGCTCTCCCGGTGTCGGACAACTCTCTAGAAAACATGTATATGGGCATATGTCGTTTGCGATGTGCTTTCTGTCCTAGTCAATGGCTTATCCAGACGATCAAGAGGCTACTAACCTTCGTTGATTATCCTCAAGCTTAACAGCTGCGACTGCTTGGCAGCAACAAGGGCATCGAACAAGACTTTGGGTTTTGTGTGGAGGGCCACGTATCTTAGGGTACCTAGCGCTAGCTGTGATAGCCGTGATGCCGGTATTCGCTGATCCTCGCCGACTTTGACTTTGTAGACCTTCCCACCCTGAGCCCATTGTAGATGCAGATATCATGGGTCCTGTTGATGTCTGCGTAGCTTTTGGAGCCAAATTATCTTTTTCGTCTTCCTTGTAGCTTTCAATCTTGTACTCCCTATTTACTCCTGCCTTGGAGGTCTTTTGTTGAGCTTCTTTGCGCATCACAACGACTGATTGGTCTTTGAGCCCTTCTGAATGCCTTTGTACTTCTATGAATCGATACCTTCTTCTAAGGTTAGCTTCTATCAAGCGTTCTTGAATGGGCGAGAATCTCAAATTTGTGAAGTAGTCTACGCTTTGGAATCTCTCATCTTCGCCCACCGGTCTGCCTGCTTCAGTTGGCTTCGACACCATGACGCAGGCTAAATGGGCTCTGAATTTCTTATATCGGTACTGATATCGATCATATGAGTTGTCCGCCTTTCGAAGTCGAGATTTTCGGCCACTTCGCCTGATTTGAACGCCGATGAAGGCTAAGCTGTCCACCACGGAATCAATATTGGCTATCATGTCCTGGAGGTCGGAACTAGAACTTGATGAAAGATAATAATCGTCAATTAGGCCTTCCAACATGTGAAGAAAATCCCGGATGAACTGTATATCGCTTGATCGATGCTGGAGTCTTCGGTCGAGGGAAGCTTGTGCTTTAGCAGTAGCCCCCACACTATCAGCCCAGAGTCTGAAGTCGGCAAGTCGAGTCTGCAAATGTATTTTTTCATCACCCTCTACGGTTGATACACACTTTTGGAACTTGCGTAGACACGATCGGGTCATCTCAGCCGTGTCGCACCCAGATAGTGTCTCATCAGCCACGGAAGCCATGACGTTGGTATCTTCAAATGTTGTATCGCAGGAAGCCGCCGTACTATTAACCAAGTATGCTTTGCGAACTCTTGCGGATGTGAGATATTGACGAGCATCAAGATCGGATAGATCGACAGTGGTCTCGTAGCGGGGGCGGACAATGATGATTGTGGCCTACCCATGAGCGTTTCGTCGATGCCAACAATTTGTTTTAAAGGACTGAAGTGAAGTGTACGTGGACATTAAAGTAGGATATAGAAACAACGAATATGTATCGCTTGATAACACCTGAGCAGCAAATAATGTATCTTAAAATCCGAGGTAGTCTGGTCTTGAGTTTAGTACACGTGTCTGGTGTGGGGCTGCTTGTAGGGGCTGAACATCGCTGTCGTGACGCAAGCTCTACCATATCATAACATAATACTCAGGTCCCGTCATATCAAAATTTTGCCATAGGTTTACAAACGGAAGAACTAGTCATCGTCTAGGAATCTGTTGCGATACCTAGGTATGGCCGTGGGGCATCGGGTTCTTGCCTCGGAGATCTTGGCCTCGGTGGCTCCGATAGCCCATGAATTCCTTAATCCCATCGCGAGAGACAACAAGAGCGCTCCAGCCGGGGCGATTGCTTGTAGACTCTATTGCATCGTGAATGAGTTGAAGTTCTGGGAACTTTACCAGATTTCTCTGCAAACTCAAGATCTCTGCTCACAGGCTCTACATGATCTTGTGACGATCTGCAAGGTGAGTGAGCTTACCAGAATACCTGCATTCTATGATAGCAGCCTTCAGCATGACTAAATCTAGGCAGTGGCCAGAAACCGTGAATTACGAATCGCAGCCGAATGGTCCACAAGAAATGCGTGCAGCCCTATTGCAAACGTTTGCACGTCAAGACCTCAAATCTCAAGCAATCAAGTCAGTTACTCGATTCTGCAAAGAAAGACCGATTGTCTTGAAACCTTTTGAGAAGCGCTTTGTCAGACTTTGCACCATATTGTCAGACGTATGCGAACTCGAAGACACTACCACTGCAATAGACGGCGAATCACGGACGAAACCTCCAAAAGAGGACGTCTATGCCGATGATATTCACAAACTATTTTTCGATGGCATTAAGCGTCACACCCTTTGCATGCCGACGTATCACAAAGTCGCATACTCTGGCACTGCATCAGAAGATTATTGGCATATTACGCGACTATGTCTCAATTCCGGATACCTGTCAGATGATCAGGCACCACTGTTCCACATCATTACTGCGACTTCGGAGATGTCTGTTGCTGGTCCCAGGTGCGTTACTATCCCTTGTGTTCTCATCAGTATTTACGTGCATCCGCCTGAGCAGACTGTGAGAAGTGTCATCTATCACTTACGGCTTGTATTTCCATCATGTAATGTAGTATACAACATTGACCGCATTCTTCTTTACATCTCGGAGGTGATTATCAACTTCAATTCTGTGCAGCTGACAACTTTCAGAATTCTCACTGAGTCACAATCGGTTGCGAACGGTCAAAGTGGCGAGGATATCTTTCAGAAACTCTCTGGTTCGACTCTACTAAAACGTGGTGACATCTGTAAATGGCTTGACAACCCAACCTACGCGAAAGTATGTCTAGGTATGTTTCAACAATTATCATATCGTTTCAGACATGCCACAATCTACTACCTTCAAAGGAAATACAAGTATCTGATTTTGAGACAGATATGAACGAGGATTGCCAATTTTATGAACAACCAAGCCGCTTGGCAGTGGAACATACAATTTCTGGCCAAGGAATCCCGCTGTCACACCTCCTTCGCCACAGTAAGCTCACCGTAGAGCAGAAGATAAGACTGTCCCACAGTGTTGCCAGGGCATTTTGGCAATTCTACAACTCTAGCATGACGGAATCTAGATGGACGAGCGAAGAAATCTTTTTCGTGCCGTTAGCCGACCCTGATACGTCGCAGGAGATTGTCCCTTTAAGGCCGTTCGTCTCTTTTCCTCTAGGCAACCAGTACAAGCAGTCTCCAGCGGAGCTTTGCTCTGACAAAGACTGCCTCCACAAATACCCGCGGATACTTCATCTTGGTATAGTCCTTCTGGAAATTGGTCTCGGACAACCGTTGGAACTGAGCTACGATACAGAACTTTCCTTTCTTGCGCATACCAACCTAGCACGTGGCAAGGCATATGCAAAGTTGAAGGATCTGAAAAAAATGGAGTGGGATGATTTCAAATGGAAGGACTATTTCATCAGAGCCGTCGAGACCTGCTTAGACTCTAGCAATTTCAGAAACTCGCACAAGGCGCGAATATCATCCCGAGTCTCTGGTCAGGGCCCAGATGGCAGGAAAGATGTGTCTCGAGAGGAGAGAAGAAATACCTTTTACAAGAAGGTTGTTGCGCCACTGCACTGGTTGGCTACAGTCGGTTTTGGCGAGGCGGTAGAAGTGCCCACAGTTGCACTCCAGCATACAGCAGTAAGCTCGTTCTCCCTTGCTAATGACAAGGGATCCCGTATTTTCTGGGAAAGTCTCCGCGCACGTTGTTCATTCTTTACTGGAGACGTAGCTAGCACAAAGGGATTTCTTGGGGACCTCCAAATCATCGCAGAGCACATATCGCGTTGTCGGCGTCAAGCGGGGACAGGGAAAGCTATAAAAGTTGCGATCCTAGACAGCGGCTGCGACACCACCTTGCCCTTCTTTCAAAATCCGCAAAGATCCAAAAGACTAAAAAGATGGAAGGATTTCACATCTGATGAATCGGCTGATGCTGTTGACCAGTATGGTCATGGCACATTGATGGCGAGCCTTCTCATGAATATTGCGCCCATAGTGGATGTGTATATAGCTCGCATCACACGGAACACAAACGACCTGGAGGCTGGGGCGGCAAGTATAGCGAGAGTATGTTACGCAGTGTTGACTTCTTCTCGGGCACTAACTCGATATCAGGCAATTGAACATGCCGGACTTGATCCCGAATGGGAAGCCGATCTGATTACTATGTCGTTCAGTTTCACAGGAAAATCCGAAAGAAGATCAGAAATCATATCTGAATCGCTGTCGAAAGTTACTAAGCAACGGAAGGATACGGTGTTATTCTTCGCGAGTGCAGGGAATTCGTGGGATAGAACGAAAGAGTTTCCGGCATGTCACGAAAATGTCATACCTATTTACGCGGCAGATGCCCAGGGAAAATTTCTAGCATCAAATCCGAGCCACCTGGGGAAAGGACCTGAGAAGCTTGGTGCATATGGCACAGATGTACCCCCTTTCATCACTCAGGAGATTCAAGAGCGCTTTCCTGGAGCAGACCTGAGCCCAGGAACCTCTATCTCGACGGCCATTGCGGCTGGAATTATCGCTATGACACTTTCATATGTTGCGGCCCTACCTTCTTTACTCGAAGTTCGGGGTTTCGATGAAATCTGCGCAAAGCTCTACACACAGCGGGGCATGAAGCAGATGATACGCGCCATGTCATTGAGTACCGGTTATCGACAGCATTTCGTCAATCCGATATGGTACTGGGGTGAGAAGAGAAAAGATGTTGAAATGTTTGTTTCAATCTGCCGCGTAGTCCATCAAATGAATGAGGATACGCGATGATGTTTGCGCTACAGAACCCATTATCACCTCCTGGCAAGGGTAGATGACACAGTAATTGTAAGACTGGGCTGGCACCCTGTACAATATATACTATTCCACACTGCATGATCAATGTTTATTGACAATTGTAACCTTCTTGAATGTATACTGGCGTCACGGGTGTAGACTCACGCCTCGCAGCAATGCTCTTTCACAGACCTGTCACAGAGCGCTGTCAGCCTACACCGCGAGTCTGTTTTGAACATTACACACCTGGGCAAGCATATAGAAACACATACATTCTTCTCTTATAGAGTGATATGAGGTACGATATGACACTCATTATCGAAAAGCTCCACAGTCGTATAATCAACGTCTTCTTCCAGATCTAGGTCGATCTCTGCTTGCGTTGCTTCGACAATCATCATGCGCTCTCCCCTTTCGCCATCAGCACCCGCCATGAAAGCGCTCTTGTGGCTGAACAGAGCTTCCTCCACGCCTCTTCTCCTCGTCCGCATGACATGCAGTCGGTAAGCAAAAAGAGTTCCAGGGGCAGTTTCGTAGCAACTAGTGGTGCCTTTGTGCCTATTATGATGCAGATTGGCACCAACTTCTACAGGGACTGCTGCGGCTGGTGGTCCAGATCCTGCAACTTCTAAAGACAGTCCTGAGCTCAATTCTTTTGTGACCGTGAATGACGTTGTCGCAATGCGTAGGCCGGTAACAATATAGACAGAGCGCTTACTGAACATGCCTGAGTCGATCTGAGCACGTACTTTTGGTAGATTGGCAATTTCAGTCACTGTCTCCGTCGTCAAAGGATCACAAAATGTGTAAATCTTGTGATTTGCTTCGCTGAAGGTGATGTTGACTCCGCGGGAGATTTCGACATCTGTTGAAGCCGAGCCAATCCCTCCAATTTTCGACCGTAGACTCAACCCATTAGAGATTGATCTTGATCTGCCATGTGCGTGATTTGGCTCCTCCGCTATTGAAATATCTGGTAGATTGATATTGTCTTTGTGAGCAACCTTCAAGTCTGCGAGAACCATATCTGGTTTAGACCAATGTGGAAGCACCATCCCCAAACGGAGCGGGCCATCAGCATTGAACGTGAAATCTGGTGGAAGGAACCACGTTCCAGGCATTATGCGACTTTTCTTTGTTAGCTAGTTCAATAACCAGTAGACAAGAAGCTCACAACCTCTTTCAAGATGCATGTATCGAAAGTATGCATATATCAGAAAGTATGCATATATCAGAAAGTATGCATATATGAGAAAGTATGCATATATGAGAAAGTATGCATATACCAGAAAGTAAAGAGAAAAGGGCATCAAGGATCAGCGAAGTAGATATATACCCCTAACTTGAGTCTACTTTCGGTGCTGACGTGCAGATTCTATCGATCAGGTTGTTGCTCAGCCCCCTCGTCGCGAAAATGTGAACATAGCCACAATACGTGGCTAACCGGTCAAGCTTGATCGGTGGACGATGCAAAAGCAGACGACTTGTTCTTTGAGGTCTCGGGTGATGAGTTCCAGAGGTCACCACAAAACAATACATATCTATATCCAGAGTTATATACTGTGCTAAACCAGCGTGAGTTACAGACGGATGTTCTAAATGCATTATGCATGACATTGATAGTGACGTCATTGGCTTCCATCACTTGCGACACGCTTCGCTTGAAGACCACTGTCATAACAAGTTGTTAAAGCGCAGCATTCCAAAACTCACAGTCAAAGATATTGCAGGGCCGGCTGCACTTTCACGATCCGTCAAACAAAGACGAGAGCGGCATGATCTCAAAGTCGCGATAGCGCGAGCCCCTGCAAAACGTTACCTGTTACAGTATTGAATCAATATCGGGGGCGGATGCCCAGCGCTGATTTGGACAACGTTCAGGCAACATGAAAGAGCTAGAGGAACATTGCGCAAGATTGAGTGCACGCGATTTCACAGACCACACAAAATATAGTGCAAACTTGCAGGCGTTGATGTCACGGATGAGTTCGAGACGCATTCGAGAGGAAAAGTGAAAATCGAGGTAGAGGCATCGTGTCGATCAAAACCGAAACATGTAATCGTGACAACATAATAGATCTTAATTGCTCTGCGGCGTATTGACGGTGCCAGCACTTGGGTTTACAGCAAATTAGAGAGACTTATATATGTACGTAAGAAAAGACAGCCTCGCTCCCCGCATATCGTGCGAGAGAGCCCCAATTGCAGATTCATGATAACAGCCACATCGAAACGTATGTCGTGAGAAATGGAGAACAAACGACGTATGGGAAGCTGCCGGGAAATGTGGAAAGAAATAGTTCGTGGCTTCGTGCAGTGGATTATGTTGCGTAGTAACATCGGTGACAACACGTGATACGACCTTGGGGCATCAAACGTAATAGTTGCCTCTTGTTCCGTCTTCGAGTGCTCTGATATCCGCGTCGTTCCCGTTGTATGCGTAAACGTATACGATGACTCCACGTTTGTCGGCACCTGTGTTTTTTCTCAGCAATCAGCGAACGGGCGACAAAAGATGGATAAAACTTACGTCCATGCAAGTGTGGATGAGTCTTCCATAGACCCTGCTCCATAAGCCTAGGAAGCTCCGTTGACAGCCTCTCTGGTTTCATCGAAAATGCAAGGAGCGAAAGAAATATGGGGAGATCCCCTCTCAAGCCGCCAAAGCCTTGAGCCGCATAATGCGGACCGTGATATATGTCAGGCAATAGCATTCGTGGCCAGCGAGCGTTCATGTCTTGGACTCGTAGCCTGGCTTGCGTACCAGCATTGGTCAGAGTGGAGGCGAGAGTCGTATCATCCCAATCGAACCAGAGAGGATGCCAGCTGTCCGAATTTGGTGGGTTCGTCGCATCGCCATTCAGTACCCAGAATCCATCTCCCTCGTTGTAGATAGTCGAGAACGTCTTGTAAGGGAATGTGCCCTCAGGTGGATTCCACAGAATAGAATGGATGTTCAACCCGTCGCAATACCACCACTTCCCAGTAACCCCTCCCAGTGATGAACCTCCACTTCTTCGCGCATAGTTTCCTGCTTGTGCGGCAGGTACCCATCTTCCATACGAATCGCAGTGCTGGACTGCTTGAGTCGACTCGGTGAACTCGTCCATGCGGAAGATAAAAGGTGGCTGGTACGGTCATGTAAGCGGTGGGCTCAGCCTAGCTATTGAGTATACATACCGCCATTTTTTCAGTGCCCGATAATGTAAGGCTAGTATCGAATCAACAGGGGGTGCGGAAAAGCGTCAAGACACACCTGCACAGCTTTGTCTTGCCCGCTACCCCTCCTCTGGCCCAGAGCTTTATTCTAGCCATTGGAGATGCGGCTCTGCTGTTGATTCTCAGTCTCATTCGAGCATGGCCCTGGTCTGAAGGTCATGCGACGCTACATCCGCCCAAAGTGGTGATCAATTGCCGATGAACCACAGGAGCCAGTTGCTGATAAGCTGATGGTGCTCTAGCGATGGATACGGCGGCCTAAGCAATGCATATGACTGTGCGATAGGAGCGAAGCCAAGCAGCCCTACCCCGCCAGCTGTATGCCGTAGTATGCTTCGGGCCATGTTTCCTTATTGCTGTGTAGCCGTACCGAGTAATCGAGCGGGGTGATGGTCATCCATCCCAAGAAACCCTGGAGTATGGGGATGCCACCATTTGGGTGTTCGGATGGTGGTATGCGGAGGTAAACTAAAGCATGTACGGAGGCCCGAGGCAGTTGTGGTTCGTTGTAATCGGCAGGCGTGTCACTGCGATCAATTAATGGCACCATGATCTTTCGGCAGAGCATCGAGCTGAGACCGGTGCCCCAACCCGGTCCACCAACCAACTCATACAGCGCAACGCCAGTGTGGAGGAGCTGGCCAGACCCTGCAAGTTCGGAGCACCGTCACATGTCTGTCATCCGCCACCGCTTGCTCCATAATCCAACGGAATCATCGCTCCGTGAGACACATGTCCCGGGACCGCAATAGGTAGATCCGCGGGCCGTGATGAGGAAGGAATGTCGTCTGGCCTGTAGAGGACGTCTAGTTTGGCGAGGATGCGCACTCCAGAAGAAACTCTTCAAAACTCCCCAAAACTGCAATGTAATGGCCAAAGTGGGCTTGATTTGTCTTGGTTGGGAAAGCAGTCTGCGCTGGGTAAAGGCCGGTAGGGAAGATGCTACGTCGATCGTGCCGCCAGTGCAAGGTTGTGCTGTCGCCACCGTGAGACGCGCATGTGCGTCAAGTCGACATGGGCGATTGCGGCTCTGCTCTAATGCGAGAGGTTAAAGGCGAGGGAACTGGCATTCGACGTCTCTTGGGTGGCTACTGGCGCTTATCGACACGATCGCACACGAAAGAAGTCGTTCTGCAAAGACCCACTCGGCGGCTAGAACAAAATGATCGAAAGGTGTGTACTTGAGGATCGAACTTGGCGGCGCGAAAAATGACGGTGACGAACTCGAGGGACCATGAGAGTTAAGTAGAAGTCCTTGACCGGCTGACTGCACTAGGGGACATAGCGTTCAGATGCACCGGATGCAAAATGGAGGACCTCTGTTGCTGCATGATTGCCTTGTTGCCTCGTCCTCCCTTTGCTTGCCAATCTTGACGGTCCGCTTGCGTCCGCAATGACAGCTATGTCACGCCAAACTTAGCCGACTGCCACTAATAAGAGCACATGACGAAGCCAGCGCTATGTCCCGCCTCAATGAGGAGGCACACCATCCCCTGCATTGATCAATAATGGCAGTAATCCGCCTGCTGAACCCCAGCGGCCCTTCACCGGAACCATCCCTGTAGTGACACGCAAGAAGTCAACCACCACTTTAACGGGCAACGACAGAGGTCAAATCCTCACCGGTGCTATTCGTAAGGTCTCTGGCCGAGCATATCACAACGCACTCCCACATTATGTGCATGACACCTTAGTGTCGCGGCCTCTGGAGCACAGGATCTCTTTGCCCGTTCGTAGGACGTGCCCTTCTTCCACTGCGCATCACGGGAATTTTTCGCGAAGGCCAACAATAGCGGGACGAGTGCTTGTTCAGATCAGGTCGCACATGGACACGATGCATCGTGGTGTCAGCCTGAAATGGTACTATCAGTGGAATGATGACCAAGATGATGGCGAAGATCATGCATTTCAATCAACTCGCTCGGCGTTCGTCAGCATGCCAAGCAGCTTCGGAAGGTAGAAGACAGTGAAGCAAGTGTCATGAGGTATGGCTACGCGCTCAGCTTGTGCCCAAAGAGGCTCGCAGATGTATCCACGTTTGGTTGCCGGTCGCTGAGACGCCGCAAAATTGGCGCAAGACTGGGGTTGGGAAAAACCCGTCCGGAGAATATGCGCAAAGGACCACCAACAGAGGAAGTCTTTGTAAATGGCTGGATAGCGAACGATCTCGGCCATCGCGTTGGTGCTTCGTCCCCTGCAGGTGATTAACACTTCCCTCACAGGCAAGTTGATTGGCGGACGATAGCCATATCCTGTACGCCGACCACTGGTGTTTTATCAAGAGCTTGGGCCCATCTCAGCTGCCGAACTGATGACCATCCTATACAGCCATGCTATGTCCGTCGTAGAGAGTAAGGAGGCACGGGAAATACACCTAAGCTCGACAAAAAAGCAGAGGCAAAGTTCAACTGTGGCATCTGCCATTTTGCGAGAATCTCAGATTGGCGATCGTAGGCTGATCATGGAACGCATCTGCTTGACGAAGCGGCACAGTCCTGCTGGGGAGCATTCGAACTTTGTCCTGCTCGCCACCAAGCGCGTAGCAGAACGCAAAATCCCCGGGTGTCGCAATGGCCCGGTCCCGAGACGTAGCGAACCGGTAGATCCCGTCGTAGCAAAAGGGTAACACCGAGATGCACTGGACACCATGCTGCTAGCGACTGTTGGTTCATGTGGCAGCACGCGTCCCGTGAAACCTCACCCGTGGCGGGCCGAGGGATGAGCAGAGGAACATGTGGAGGAAGCGCTTAGACACCTGTTGTTCCGGCGGTTAGAGCATCTGAACAAAGTGAAGGGCTGGCATGTGCCTGCCGAGAGTGAGGTCTAGGCCGAGATGGCTTGCCTTCGGGGAAGGGCGCCGATGCGGAACTTTGATCACCACTGATAGCTTTTGGCAGCCTCGGACAAGCTGCGAGTAGGTTCAGAAAGCATCAACTGAGGTTGAAAGAAGACTGCGGGAGCTAAGACGGAAAGATAGTGGTGTTTGAGTGCCTGCTTGGTATGTTAGTAGGTAGCCGAAAAGCAGCCAATCAGAGCTCAGCCGCAGCTGCCAAAAATTTGCCTTCTTTCGGTTCGCACAACGACACGCCCCGCCACGATAGTGAAATTTGTGCACAAAACATCACGCCTGGAAAATTATTTTGACATTCGCGGTACTGATAGCGATAACGTGTAAGCAACCTGAGACGTTTCGCGAAATCACCCAAGGACGGAAACGCACACAGCATTTCAACTAGAATTTTTGGCACCACACAACAATTCACAATGGCGGCAGAGACGCCCCAAAAGCCCATACACTCACTGATTCTGGACACTGGGCCATTGATCAAGAACGCCGTATCAATCTCCACTATCATAAACTCAGCCGAAGACATTTACACGACCTCTGCCATCATTTCTGAGATCCGAGATGAGGCAACCAGGTCACGGGTGCAGACATCGCTTGTGCCATTCTTAAAGATCAAGAATCCGAGCCCGGCAAGTTATGAAGCAGTTGTTGCTTTCAGTAAGAAGACTGGCGACTATGCTGTTTTGAGCAGGCAAGATTTGGGAATTTTGGCACTTGCATACGAGGTGCACTGCGAGAGGAATGGTGGACCGTGGGGTCTGAGAGAAGCACCCAAGCAGCCTTTGAAGATGAGGCCGGGAGAAAAAGAGGCGGAAGATGAGGCAAAGGAAGAGTCTAAGGGGGGTGAGGGCATCGAGGTTGAGGAAGGTGACATTCATGTTGAGGTTGCTGGAGACGCCGAAGGTGTTCAAATTAAAAACGAGACCGACGCCAACGCAGTTGTTGAGACGAATGACGAGATCGTCACAGAGGATCAACCGCCAGAGAACGATACTGAAGGTTGGAGCCACGTGGCGGCCAGATCATCGAAGCAGGTCAAAGAAGACAGGCCGAAAAAGCAAAAGGGCAGTGCCAAACACAAGCAGATGAAGCTAGAGAAAGAGCAGAGGAAACAAGCCAGGGCTCTAGAGGCCAACGCCAGCGAGCAAACGCCAATAGCCCAGCAATCAGAGTCTGTCGAAACAGGCGAAGCAACAACAATGCCTGCTCAGGAGAAGCCAGAAGAGCAAATTACTGGGGGAGTTTCAATCGAGCAAGAACCTACTACACAGGACAAGTCCGAAGAGCAAGCCGCCATACCTGAGGGAGTAGCAATCGAGCAGGACACGGTCACACAGGACTCTACGGAGAAATCTGAAGAGCAGACCGTCGTATCTGAGGGAGTAGCAATCACGGAAGAACCCACCGCACAGGACGCGCAGGCAGAGCCTCAACAAGATCTGGTCGCTGCAACTGAGTCCACCAAGTCTCAAGTCAGCCCTGGAGAGGAGGCAGAAGTAAGCACATCCACTGAACCAGCGCCATCCGACTCGCAACCCACAGCCACAGAACCCCTATCCCAAGACCTCTCAACTCTCAACATCACCACCCCTCCCTCCCCACCCGCCACCGAAGACGAAGACTCCGACGACGGCGACTGGATCACCCCAGACAACCTCCCCACGCACGTCGCCGCCGACTCAGGCCTGCCCTCCGCCTCTCCCAACCACCCCCAAGAACAACTCAACGTCGCAACTATGACCATCGACTTCGCCATGCAAAACGTCCTCCTACAAATGAACCTGCATCTCCTCTCCACCAACATGCAGCGCGTGCGCAAACTCACCTCCAAAGTGCTCCGCTGCCACGCCTGCTTCCTAACCGTCAAGGACACATCGCGCCAATTCTGCCCACGTTGTGGCGGCTCCACGCTCAAGCGCGTGAACTGCAGCACGAATTCCAAGGGCGAGTTCCGCCTGCACCTGTCGAAGAACTATCAGTTCAACAAGCGCGGCGATAAATACGCTATCCCCAAGCCCATCGCGGGCACGGCGAATGGCAAGTGGAACGGCCTGGGCGGCGGCCAGGGCGGCTGGGGCAGGGATTTGATTCTCGCGGAGGACCAGAAGGAGTACGTCAAGGCGGTGGAGCAGGAGAAGAGGGCCAAGGGCGCGAGGGATCTCATGGATGACGATTACTTGCCGGGGATTTTGACGGGGGATAGGAGTGGGCGCGCGGGCGGGAGGATGAAGGTTGGCGCGGGGAAGAATGTTAATAGTAAGAAGAGGCATGCGTGAGGGATGTGTGTAGGGGTGCATTAGATAGGCGTTGTGGGTGGCTAAAAGTAACTGCATAGAGATTTAGATGGTATCATGCGAAAAGTCATCGTCCCATGCCCCAAACTACCACGCTGCCGTCGCCGCCTGCACTCGCCCATTCTCTGCGCGTCTGGCAGAATGCCACAGCAGATACTACGTCCTTTTTGCCCGTCTGGCCAGCGATGATGCCGGCGCCTTGGACCTCGCGCATCTCAGAGTGCTTGAAGCGGTGCAAGCATTCTCCACCAAGTATGTCCCACACGAACACCATGCCATTGTCGCTCCCACTCAGCACCACACTATCATTCAAACCCAGCGTGCTGCGCACACGGAGGTCCTTATTGACAAACGCATCGTCCCTATACGCCTTCAACATCTCGCCATTCGCGCGGTCCATCAGCCGAACCGTCGAGTCCAGCGAACTGACCAACATCTCCGTCCCTTTCTTCGACACGCCCAGACTGGTACACGGGTAGCCAATGACGTCCGCCCGACATAGTCCAGTGCGCAAATCATAGCTGCGAACTCTGCCGTCCACGCTGGCAGTTATGATTTCCGCATCGTATATGGCGACGTCGGTGATGGCGTCTTTCGCATCGTCGAGCGACATGACGGGCTTGTAGCTGTTGGATTTGACGTCCCAGATCTTGACCGTACCGTCGAAGCTGCCAGTTGCGATGACACTGTCGCCCTCCCCACCGAACACGCCGCGATTCACGCGCCCCGCGTGGCCTGTATATCGGCGAATCGTCTGCGCAGTTTGCACGTCCCAAAGAAAAACAGTCTTGTCTCCTCCCGTCGATACGAAGCGGTCATTGTCGTGGTTGACGTCGATGGAGAGGACTTCGTAGCCATGCGCCGAGTACTTGTTCACGAGACCGGGCGGGTATACGTTCGAAGCGGCGGGAGTGACGGAGGTGGTCGGCGCTTTTTGCGGGTTGTAAAGGCGGATAGTGCGGTCGGATGAGCCTGTCAGAATATACGACTGCGCGCCAGAGGAGTAGGCGACGGCGTGGACGATGCCGTTGTGGCCGGTAAGTTTGGCGATGGGGATTGTGGGGAAGGCGGGCATGGTGACTGAAGAGTCTGGTTTGTGGTCGTTCAAGGCATGCTGGGATTTGGGAAAGGAAGCACTAATTTGTGTAGTACTTCTTGATGCGCGAGGTCGTGGTGAAGGGTGGAGGAAGCTCCACCAAAACTTCAAAGCGCGGCGGGAGCTATGACGTCTCGGCAGAACTTCGGGTACACTTTTTTGTGTCGCGGCGACAGCTCCCTGACAGCTTCCTACTTACAACTTACCACAGCCTGTCGTTGCGCCCAAAAGCTCGCAGTCGGAATCGCGAATACTTTCTGATTGTACCTACCAAGACACAATTCTCACCATGGCCATTCGACACCTTGACAGTCAGCCCAAGATCGAGGACTTTACCCCACTTGAAGAGCATGAGCAACAAACACCAAGCACATTCTTCGGCGCAAAACCTGTCGTATATGCGCGATATGCCGGCCTGACTCTTTCCGCACCCTCTTCGCAGCTCCAGCAAGATGCAGCATTCTTCAGGTTCAACACCGAAACCGAAGGCGACGATGCACTGATCAAGGACGTCGAGATCTGGGTGAACTCGGAGTGAGACAGCTATGTCGCACCAACACAGCCATGTGCTGACGAATTGCAGGAACCTCACCCTCTTCCAAACCACCCCCACATCGACCGGCGTTGCGATACCCTACCCCTCGATCGCCCTCCATGCGACGATGAAGTACAAGTCCACCTTCGACGCGCTGTACATGAACCTCTCGCTCAACGACCCTGAGAACGTCAACGAGGAAGAAGACATCCAGACCCTCGAGCTCACCATCCTCCCACCAACTTACGCGAGCAATCCCGACTCGGCGTGCATCAAGGAGATCTTCAACGCCATGAACACGTGCGCCGATCTACACCCAGACGGTGACGCAAGTGACGAGGACGGTGAAGACATCTTGGACGACACTGCGCCTGGTGCAAGTGGCTGGATCACCGCGGAGAACATGGACGAGTACATGGACGAGAATGGCAACTTTAGCGGCATGGTGATCGGAAACGATGAGCTTGGTCCAGGAGCAGGTACAGTCAGGACACGGGATGACGCGGAGGATGGCGCGAATGGCGTTAACGGCGATGGACATGAGGAAAAGTACCATCGTACCGGCTGAAGATCATGATGATGCGATGGAGGTGAATGGCCCTGTTTAGCTTCGCTGGAGGGCTTTACGAAGTGGAACGTCACCTGGGGGCCCCAAGGCGGCGGTACACACTTAAAGTTGGATTTGAATGTACGTATAGCTCCCAGAATCGCTACACAGCATACTGAGCATCAGCCCAGCGGCACAAAACACGTTGAGAATGAACATGAAGCGCCTGTCCTGCGCCAAATCATCGCAAGCTCTTTTAATGACTTCCGATCTTGCAAGATCTCAGAAACCCCATGCCCCGTCCCCGTCCACGTTCAAGTCTTCCTTTCCACATCCACATCCAAAATCACAAATCAGCCATCCTCCTCACCCCCTCCCCAACTCCAACACTCTTCTCACCCCCCTCCACATCCTTCACATACACCGGCAACGGCTCCCTCACAACTCCCATCTCCACCTCCTTATCCACCATCTCCACCCTCGGATCCTTATCCTCACACCTCCGCCGAATCTTCCCCTCCTTCACACCCCGATTAATCCGCCGTCGGAGCACAACATATCCGAGTACTAGAACCGCTACGACGCACACGACGACGCTGACGATGATGCCTGTGCGTATGCGCTCGGAGGACATTTCAATCGGGTGAGAGGGAGTAGTGGGCATCTTCTGTTTCGAGTTTGAGATTTAGGTTTGGGGGGTTTTGCGCAATCAGGAATCAGCAGTGACTGTTTTCTGACTGGGAGTTGGTGAGTGAGGGGGGGGGAGGGGGGAGGAGATGTGACTTCGCCGTGTCATTGTACTACCACACCACAAGGCTGGAATGTTGCCCCTCACATAACGCCGCGGACTTGACAGCTGGCATTATAACACGTTGGTAGTTTTGTGCGGTCGGTTCAGCTGCTGAGAATACACGCGTGCGTCCAATGGAGATGGCACGTCGGAGTCTTGGCACATGTAGAGCCCGGCGTAAGGCGCGGGTGGACTGCGGACTTTAGATGTGATGGCAAGCTCAATTACAAGCTGCTCATGGCTTGCGGCTGAGTATTGCATGCGGACATGATGAGTGGGCTTGCATAAGGCTTTGACAATAGTACATCAACTTCCTCCCTCCAATATCCCAGCCTTCCTCCCCACCCCCATCCCTACCCCTTCAAACCTCTCACTTCTCCAAGCATCCCCAAAAGCCTTGCTAATCTCAACTTCCGTAACAGAACAACCATATTCCATACATTACTTACACTCCCGCATAAACTGCCGATCAGAGTCAACCACGCCACTGCGTTCTTCACCCGCTCATGCATCCTTTGTCGGAGTTTCACTGCCGCCTTGTTCGCAGGTGGAGGTACATGTGCGCCTTTCTCAGCCATTTCCAGCGATTTGGCGAGGCTGTGTAGGACGAGCGTGTGCAGGCGTTCAGCAAGGTAGATGCAGTGCGCGACTTTTTGCGCTGGCGTCGGATTCAAAGACTTTTCGTCGTCGCCCACTGTATGAGGGACACTCTTATAGCCCGGTGCGCTAGGCATAGCGGAGAGAAGGATATACAAGGATGCGAGGTGCGGTGTGAGTTTTGTGCGATTGTGATGGCGATGACGCTGGCATGCTCACGGTTGTACCTACACGTGGTGATGGGGGTGAGTTGTCGGTTGGCTTTGATGGTAAGTGTGAAGAGGTAATTTGCTGGTACGAACGCAGTTCCCCTTCCATGGGCAGAGTATGGATATATCGCGATATCTCCACAAAGCGCGTCTTGGTATTTTGCCAAACTGCACTTCATACCCGGATATAGTATACCATACCTACCACTCACTACGACATCACTTAGCACTAAGCCCACACCCATCCATCTATCCACCTCTCACACACCCACCAACCCACACCCCGGATCATCTTCACGGCAATGACCTCCATCGACACGCTCCTCTCCCTCTCCACCGAACTCGCCAAGCTCGGCACCGAGCTCTCAGAAGTCGGCGGCAAGCTGACCCTGGCGGCCGCGACACTGCAGCAAGAAGCCGCCAATATCGCGGAGGAAATGTCGAGGCAGTGGGGCGTCGATGTTAGTGTGAATGTGGGGGTGAGGCCCGGGAGATATGGGAATGGGGGGAGTGAGGTTGTTGTTAAGAAGTAGGGAGATGTGAGGGAGGGGAGGGGAAGGTTGGACAGGTGGAGTAGGGAAAAGAAGGGAGGTGGAGAGTGAGTGGGTGAAGGTCGATGGATTAGGATAATTGAATGGGCTGGGAGTGAGGAACGAAAGCAGATAGTGAAGGTTGTTTGGGGGAGCGAAGGAGTGTGATTGTCGTTGGATCGAATTCCAAAGCGCTTTTCGTGTGAGAGCTGGCTTCTTCCTCCCTAAGCTGACGAGGGTCGCATGGACTTTGCTTGGTGTTGTAGCTATACCATGTATGAACCGCGACCCGTGTTTTGATCAGACTGATGTGCATTGGCGAGGTGTGTTTTGCTGTAAGCATGTATGTTCGATCGTCTAACATATGCCCTGCTTCTGCGTTATAGGGCCCCATGTGCGAGTACTGCCTTGCGCTGGCCAGCGTAAATATCATTAGTCCCGTTTTTGGAATCTTGCATATGATCGACAAAGCATATGTACCTAAATAGCAATGTCGATCACACCGGACGTTGTACAGGAAATATAACCCAGCGGGAAGCGGTGTCCATTCAATCTGGGTATATAGACCGTGTAGACAAGGGCGTTTTCTTGACTATAGTGTCCAGCATGTGAATGTTGCAAAACTGTTGGCATGCAGAGGGCTGCAAGTCGTCCAAACAAGCTTCAATGTAGCTTCATCAATATGGTGCCTTTGTTTGAGGAAATCGCGCAAGACGACGATCGTCCATCACACAACACCCGGTCGCATAATCGCTGTCGGCTGTTTTCATCCCCTTTGCACTACTGCGCGTGCCATCAGCGTCTGCTGCATGTGAATTTTCCGATCTAACTCGCGTAAGATGCAAGGCGGTCCGACTCAAAGTTGCGGTCGAGATAAGTGTGCATTTAGCGGTGAACACACCATCAACCAAGTCGAAGAGAAAACAGGTTGCGGTAATTATCTGTGAAAATGTCGCCATCAGGTTAGTGTACGCATCATGTTGTGCTCCTGAAGGTCGTTGTTTTAGAGTTGTGCGGATCGACACAGATCCACCGCGGGAAATATGGTACTGGTCGTCAAATACCTCACACAGTGGTCGCGAATGCGTGGTTTTGGGCTGGTAACACCGCTACCATGGTAGTATCGTGATAAGCAGGGGCACCGAGGCATTTGTTCGTTGCTGTGGCTGTGTAGTACCATTGCGACGCTGATAACGATGTGCAGGATTCTGCATGCCAGACGCCCGGCGCACCGAGAATTGGAATCCGTTTCTGCGTAAGTGCTGACGTACTAGCCAACGGACCCCAAAACTCACGATGATACCAAGAGTCTTGTCGAAACAAACAGGCAGGTGGGCGGTTGCTGCGGACACAACAGAGTGCCTGGATTTCGGCGATCTGTGAGATCGAGAGGAAGTCAAGCCGAGTCAGCCGAATTTAGCACTGCGTGCGGGGCTGCCGGTGATCGTCCGCCCTCATGACATGGGCCCGACTGCCGCAGAACATTGGAACGTCGTGCTTGTTTGACATCGTGACGTTTGGTAGTGCACCAGCCGCGGTTGTACGTAATTCACCGCGTCTGGACCACGACGCCCGATAGAATGCCATCATACTGTGTCGTGTGAGCATGCTGAAGCATCATCGGCTTCATCAGGATCGTGAAAAGTGTTGCAAAGAGTTCGATGCTGTGGACGGTGGGGACCCATCACCCATCATGTGGGTATGTGGATCCTCTTGCAGCACCTTGCAGCGCATGAAAGAAATGGTTTGTGTGGGCGAAATCTTGGCTTTCGCTTTCTCGCGGCTGAAAGGCGACCACGTTCGAAATAGTTTCTTTGGCTGCAGATCGGGCAGTCTAGAAACACCCTCTCCGTTGTTCTTGCATGGCCGAAAAGTGCCATGCAGGAGAGGTCGCAGACATTCAGCCGCTTGCGACGCCCTGCCCATCAACGTGGCCGTGATAGCATTCGGACAGGCAGACCGTCTTTCAACATACGCATAGCGGCCCAGTTGGCGGGTCCCCCTGGCGATACTGAAAGAGAATGTGTTCCAGAAGGAGAAGGCTGAGAGCCAGTGGCGCATGTGTCTCTCGTCCAGGCACGCACGGACACTCCACTATAGCAAGGATACGACACCAACATCGTCATTTTCAGCACCAAGGATGATATTGGCTTGTGTCATCGTGTGTTCCGCGCAACCATGCAGGGCAACCTAGTCATAAGAATGCTCCACGTCTTCAGGAGAGCTGCACGAGGAGCGCCTCACGTCCGCTATCGTGAACTATGGGGTAATAAGTGAACACCGGAATGGCTCCAGACTTGTGAAACTTCAGGTACAATTGGCGAGTCCCTGTCGTTGCAAGGAGGGGGATGCAAGGAGCTGAAAGTGGCTTGGTTCTCAGCGATGCCCCTGAGCCGTCGTGCTCCCGCAAGGAAAGTCTGGGGAAGCGGCGACGTTTCTTTGGTGGGACCGGCTCTGGCGGTGTGTGGAGCGCTCAAAAAATGGCGCAGTTTGAAGCCGGGCTTGATCACGTATCCAACTAGGAAACAATCTGCCGCCAATTACGTTGCAACTATTGGGGCTGATCGAGATGCATGCACCGGTGTCTGGGTTCTGACCCTATCGTCAAAGTGCGATTCGTGCTGTTTCTGACGTTGCGGTGTAGTGCTCGATCTTGAGTCTAGTGGTCCCCGACAGCGCCATGGGTATAAAGAGATCGCTCTCTGCCACCCTAGAAGAAGCAATTCATTACTATCAATCTTCAGTCATTCGAGCTCAATCCATACTCGGACTAAAGACGGGATCTCCATCAGAGAACTACCTCCATACAAACCTCGAACTACTACCATCAGCCACTCTTGCTCCTAGCATCAATTCAGCCATCATGCCTAGTCTTCCATTCAACGACACACCTTCCGCTTCTCCTTCTGCTTCTCCCTCCTTGTCGCCTTCGATAGTTCTCAGCAGTCCCGAGACGGGTATATTTGATCAACCAAACTTAGGCTTTGCATCTAATCTCAAAACAGGGAGCGCTTCAACAACAATGGAGCTGCACAAGTCAAAAGCGAACGCTGCTGAGCAGTATCGCATGAACATGGCGAAATACTTTGCCGCCACGTTCAACATGTCAATGACCGCTGCGCTCGCCGAGGCGGATGCCCAGTTGGCACCTCGCCGAGCGTCGAGTATTTCGGAAGCGGAATCTTTTAGGGTGATTTAGCATTTGTGGTTGGAAGGCGCAGGAGTTCGACGTTACGACTTGATGACATTTGCATTGGAACATCATGGGCATTGGGATGGGATCCTCGGCGCTTACTGCTTGTCGACATAATCAAAAGCTTTGCTTCTTCTTGTGCTATGCTTGCAATACGAAGCCTCGCGCTTCTGCTAATGTGATGTGTCCAGGTTTGCCGCCGCCAGTGCCGGAGACGATCATGGCTACACAGCTGTGATTTGTGAGCCCATGTCAGCCGGTGTCTTCATTGTGAGGTGAGCGTGCCGCAACGGGTGTACACAGTAAGTGTTCTAATCGGCGCGACGTTGATGGAGTCGCCATGACCTGCAGCGCCGACGGCCTGAGCGCCCTGACCACGTCTCCACGTGGGCTTGAGGCTCTTTTCTATCGATACGACACCTAACCTCAACGACACTCGAGGTATTTATACTCTCTTTCAGACGTTGAATATCGTCGACATTTATCGCCGTTCTTTTCCGTGTCAGCTCACTCTTCGCAGCCCGCTTACCGTCAGCCGAAGTTTGTTTCCGAGGTGTCCTCGGTGGTTTCGCCGTGTCCACAGCGGCGCATGTTTACCCTCCGAGAAACTCTAGGCGCTGCACGTGTCCACAAAACAACGACAATGCCAATCTGCTTGGGGCGTTTGGGACGAATACGATTGGCGGTTCCAACCTTTGCCAGACGAACCAGTCCCAGCCGCGTGGCGAACGTCAGCGCCCCATTGTCCACACCATCGAACCATCGATGAGCCACTACCAGAAGCCAGTGGACGGAACAGCGTACGCAAAACTGCATTATCTCTATCACCCCGCCAAGATAGCATGAGTTCGATGTGTCTCCACGATGGTAACACCAGGCTGTGATTGCTACACCAAGCAAGTGGACACCAGCCTTTGTGCAACGTTGCCAGCAAGCGATCGCATGTCATTGCACGATGCCAACAGCCTAGACATCTCGGCAGCGGACTATTGTGCCCCCGTATCGAGATAAACCGGGCAGAGGCGAATGAAGTTCTTGGGTCTTGTCAGCCAAGATGCTTATCCACTGGTACGCCTCACGCTGAGTGAGCTTGCGAACCTTTGGCGTACTCTCCGTTGTGGCCACCTGAAGGAAAGACGGCACATTGCGACACAGAAATAACAGATTTTCTGCACGGTAGAACAGTATCACTGTTCCAACATGCGCGGTAAACAGACACACTTCGCTGGAATGGTGATGCGAAAGTGATGAGGAGCCCCAAGAGTTGTATGCTTGGTAGGACCCACGTCGCATTCCTAGCGTGCGTGACCCCGCCATCCCGCAGTCGAGCAAGCTGCCTATAAGTTTACCCCACGGGCGCCTCCAGAGTGCTCCTCACAACCAACACCACACGCGTGTTCCTGCTTATTTGAATGGGTGAAACCGTCTTGCCTACCGTCGAGGAGTCTTCTCCCCAACTTGACGAACCCCCTATATGTGGTTTAAATGAGCCGCATACTGCACCCCATCAAAGGCAACTACAGCCAAAACCAGCCGATGGCAACGCACCGCCAGCGCTGAACGCCCCGCATACACTCTCCTTCGAAGAAGTTGCAGAGACACTGCGCGTGGACATCAAGTGAGAGAGCATCTTTGCCTTTCGCCTTTGAAGCTTACTGACTCTTTCAGCCATGGACTCAGCAATCATGAAGCTGAGTCGCGCCTCCAGCTCTATGGCCCTAACAAGGTTAAGGGAGCTGAAGGGCTTTCTTTGTGGAAGATTCTCATGAGGCAGATTTCGAACAGTCTTACTTTCGTCCTCATCATTGTCATGGCCCTAAGCTTTGGCATTGACGACTACATTGAAGGCGCTGTCATCACTGCAGTCATCTGTCTGAACATCGTTGTCGGTTTCTGGCAAGACTACCAGGCTGAGAAGACTATCGAGTCCCTCAAGAAGCTCACCGCCCCAGAGGCCACTATCACTCGTAATGGCGTATCAGACCTTAAGGTCAAGGCC
This sequence comes from Parastagonospora avenae f. sp. tritici 18332-5, assembly GCA_022559985.1. NCBI lineage: Eukaryota > Fungi > Ascomycota > Dothideomycetes > Pleosporales > Phaeosphaeriaceae > Parastagonospora > Parastagonospora avenae. The sequence goes on from JAFJTR010000120.1 coordinate 30,210, forward strand.
ATCGACCTTGTGCCTGGTGACATCGTACAGCTCAGTGTCGGAGGTATCGTGCCTGCTGACCTGCGACTGATCGATGGTGTCAACGCCTGCACCAACGAAGCATTCCTCACAGGTGAATCTATCCCTGTTGAGAAGACGCCTGAGAAGACGTTTGACGACCCCGAACTCTCTACTGGTGACCGAACGAACCTCGCCTATTCTGGTAGCGAGATGACATCCGGTCGGTGCCGTGGTATCGTTGTCGCTACCGGCATGGAGACCGAAGTCGGAAAGATCGCCGTCATGCTTCGCCAGAAGAAGGATCACAAAGAGCGCAATGAGTCTCTTCCCATGAAAGTGTGGAGGAGATTTGCTGGTGGTGTCAAGACTATTCTCGGTCTTGTCGGAACCCCACTGCAAATCACCCTCAGCAAATTTGCCCTTCTTCTTTTCGGTCTCGCTATCCTCCTTGCCATTATTGTCTTCTCTGCAAGCAAGTGGCAGATTGGTGGCGAGGTCCTCATCTATGGTATCTGTGTTGCCGTTGCCGTCATCCCCGAATCCCTCATCGCGGTGTTAACCATCACCATCGCGGTGGGAGGAAAGGCCATGGCAAAGGCCAACGTCATCACAAGAGTCCAATCCGCTATCGAGGCTGTTGGTGGAGTCACCAACATCTGCTCCGATAAGACCGGAACCCTCACTCAGGGTCGCATGGTGTCGAAGAAAGCCATCATCCCCGGTGCAGGTGTCATCACGGTCGATGCCATCACTGATCCCTTCAACCCCACAAGCGGTCATGTCAGTCTCGACCAAGAGCGTCTTACCCTGGACAACTTTACGCCCAACCCGGCCATGGCCCGCTTTCTACGCACGATTGCCCTTTGCAACAACTCCAAGGTCCGACCAGCGTTCGACATGGACAATGGCAACGACTCTCCCAGTGAGAAGAAGGGAGCACTCGACCGCACTATCAGCGATGATGGTCGTGACACTGATGCTTCCACAATCGAGTCTTTCTCACCACCCCCAACAGCCATCATGCAAGGCCTCTCTGCCGGACCTTGGAAGGCTTACGGCGAACCGACTGAGATTGCTCTGCACGTTCTTGCGTCTCGCTTCGGCATGGGTAAGGAAGACATTCTGAGCACTCACAATATCCACCTCGCTACTGAATTCTCTTTCGACTCGACTGTCAAGAAGATGTCGGTCATCTACAAGGACAATCAGTCTAGCCTGCTCGACGTCTACACCAAGGGCGCCACGGAATTTATGCTTCCAGTCCTGAACATCTCGGAAGAGGAACGTACTCAAATCATGCAGTCCGCTGAAACCATGGCGAACGAAGGCCTCCGTGTTCTCTGCATTGCCCACAAGTCGCTCCCAGCTGGCTCCGACTACAGCGTCCGTGAGGAGGTCGAGAGCAACCTCAACTTCATCGGTCTTGTCGCCATCTACGACCCGCCTCGTCTCGAAACCAAGGGCGCTGTCCGTGAATGCAAGGTCGCCGGTATCACTGTCCACATGCTCACGGGTGACCACCCCGGTACTGCCCGCGCCATCGCCAAGGATGTTGACATTATCGACGACCACACTCCTGCCTCTGCCGTCATGATCGCTAGAGATTTCGATCAATTGACCGAGGACCAGATCGACGCTATGGAGACACTCCCCCTTGTTATCGCCAGATGTAGCCCCAAGACCAAGGTCAAGATGGTGCAGGCCCTCCACAGGCGAGGCCGCTTCTGCGTCATGACCGGCGACGGCGTCAACGATTCCCCCGCGCTCAAGCAAGCCAACGTCGGTATGGCCATGGGCACCGGCAGCGACGTCGCCAAAGACGCCGCCGAAATGGTGCTGACCGACGACAACTTCGCCTCGATCGTCAAAGCCGTCGAAGAAGGTCGCCGCCTCTTCGACAACATCCAGAAGTTCCTGATGCACCTCCTCATCTCCAACATCGCACAGGTCATTCTCCTACTCATCGGCCTCTCCTTCAAAGACACAGACAACCACTCGGTCTTCCCCCTCTCTCCGATCGAAATCCTCTGGGTCAACCTCATCACCTCGTCCTTCCTCGCCATCGGCCTCGGCCTCGAGGAGAGCCAGGAAGACAGCATGCTACGCCCGCCGCACGATGTGAAAGCAGGCGTATTTACCAAGGAACTCATCACGGACAAATTCATCTACGGCTTCTTCATGGGCGCACTATGTCTCTTCAGCTTCGCCATCGTCGCCTACGTCGGTCCCGGCGGCGGAAACCTCGGCTCGGGCTGTAACGAGGGCTACAACGATACATGCGAAGTCGTGTTCCGCGCGCGCGCAACAACCTACGCGACCATCACCCTCTTACTGTTGGTAACAGCGTGGGAAGTCAAGCACTTCGCTCGCAGCCTGTTCAACATGTACCCCACCACCACCCCGTCCTCCACCCCCTCAAAAATCTTCTCAATCTTCCCCACCCTCTACCGCAACCGCTTCCTCTTCTTCGCCGTCATGGCGGGCCTGGCCGGCATGTTTCCCATCATATACATCCCGTTCCTTAACGAAAAGGTTTTCAAGCACGGGCGCATTACGTGGGAGTGGGGCGTGAGTGCTGGTGCGGTTGTTATCTATATCGCGGCGATTGAGATGTGGAAGATGGTTAAAAGGCGCTTGGGGATTTGGAGTGGGGCGCGCAGGACGATTAGGAGGGAGGATGCGGAGGCGAGAGCGGGGGTTGGGGGCGTGGATAGGGCTGTTGTTGGGAGTGAGAAGGTGTGATGTGGAGGTTGAGTTGTATGGGGGCAATGTTTGATTTGTGGATTGACCCTTGGTCTGTCTTTATGGTTGGCACACGAGCTACATCACGCTCCTTAGCATCAATGACTAAACGATTTATGATCAACCTGCTTTGCTTCGTCGATTACCTTGTTGCGTCTTTGATGTCGTGTTGGGCCTATTGGTTGTTGAGGTCAGCGCAGAATACATACACACTACATGTATCTCATCATGTACGAATTATAGACGTGTACACAGCGTTGTTCTCACACTCTACTCTCAATCCAAGCACACATGAATGAAGGGATAAACTATGCTCTTTCGATATCGTATCTTACAGCTATATACATGCCCACTATCCATCCCAGCACTTTATTTGGGAAAGCGCCATACCATTCGAAATCCCAAACTCATACGCCTCGCTAGATGATGCAAATGCCGCCCACACCCACCCATTTTACTCCTCCACTAAAGCGCCCAAAATCAAACTCTGAATAACAAACTCCGCACATGTGATCTTCACCTTCTTGCCACCGACCTCGCCCCTTGCAACAAGCTCTTCCTTCTCCTCGCCATCATCGCGCTTTCTCTTCTTGCCTTTCTTCGGCTTGCCACTGGCCGCGGGTTTGCCCGTACCGAAGAGCTCAGCAGCTGCATCAGCGACGCCGGCCTCGCCGTTGTCGACGTAAATCCAGTCCCACTGCGCGTCACGTATCATGTCTGAAGCAGCGGAGAGGTCGGCGCAGCGACCTACCGTTGCGGAGCCGAGAGCGTGGGTGAGAAAGATGAAAGGTTGGCGTTTCTCGATTTCCTTCTTGGATTTACCGGTGACGAGAAGGACGGTTTGGTTCTGAAGGAGAAGGTCGCGGTTGCTGGTGGTCTGGTCGAAGGAGAGGTCGTCGGCAGCGGGGTCGTAGGGGATCATGGTGCGTGAGCGAACGACGCCGTTGGGGTCCAGGAACTTTGAGACACCGGCGGGAAGCAGGTACTTGATGAATGGCACAGCGCGGGAGGCGTTAAGAGAGTCTTGTACCCATCGGAGATGGAGACAGGGTACGTTGAGGGCCAGAGCTTGGACGTACTTGGTGCTGCGCGAGTGCGAATCTGAGATCAGAGCCACAAAGCCGAGATCTCTATACGCAGGCTTCAATACCAGTCCTTCAGTCCCGTCGACAACTGAGGCAGACTGACGCCGGCTTTGTGACGAAGTGGGTGCGTCATCCGACTCGTAGTCGAACAATTCGTGAAAGCCTTGTCCCAGTACCATACCACCGTTTGACTTGATGAGTCTCGAGAGCTCTTCTTTATCGACATCCATAGCGGTTGAGGTCAATACAAAGGCCATGTTTGAGAACACACTGCTGCAGGATCGTGCGGAAGAAGATGCGACTGAGGCAGCTCGACCGGTGGCATTCTTGAGAAGCGATGGTACTGTCATCCCTCGCCGACTAAATGAGGGAGTGGTCAGAGGATCTGCCGCATTGACGGGCGTGCCGATGCGAGATGTGGACTTGCTGGGTGAATTGGGTGGTGAAAAATTGTATGATCGATCCCGGAGCCTCGTCCAAAGCTGTGTCGTCAGATAGATGCTTCCCATAGGTACCGAGATACGCTTCGGAGGCTGCAGTGTCTTAGCTGCATGAAGACTGTCTCGTCGCTTCTCCTCTAGCACAATAGTTGAATAACCACGGTGATCGGTCGTAAGGCTGTCCTGTGCCCCGACGTCCTCAATCTTGTCCTTGAAGCCGACGATCACATATGTGTGCTTCTTCATACCTGCCTCATCCACCTTGACATGGTCTCCAGGGCGGAGGTCAAAAGCGCGAACCTGACTGGCATCTAGAGTGGTGGTGTTACCATCGTCGAAGCGAACATTCAATTGGCGACCAACGACTCGACCAAGACATATCGCGGGATAGAAGTGGCTGCCTGGCCATGACGCAAGAATGCGGTTGGGAGCGATGATGTCCCCTGCAGATGCTTCACCAGTGTCTGAAGCTGCCTGTACGACGGTTTCCTTGCTCGCGGGTTCTGGTGTTAGGTCCGCCATCTCATCTCGCTCTTCATCAGCATCCGGCATAGCAACATCGACATTAGCAACCGCTTTACGTTTGGCTCGCTTTGTGAGAGTGGCTGGTGTACTCGCACGGCTCCGAACAGTAGGTTCAGCCTTTGACGGAGAAGATGACATGGCAGCCAGTATCTCCCTATCAACAGGCTTGAGCGCCCCCTTCTTCTGGGTCTTCCCTCTTGTGGGCCTGGGCGCGAGTTTCGTCTTGAGGATGGCCTGTCGGGCGTATGGAGCTTGTGCCTCTTGCCTAGCCTGCACGACTGCGTTCGCTCCCTGATCCTCGCGCTCTTGAGCCGATGAAGTCGGTGGCGTTTGTACGGGCGCTGGACGTTGTTCATCTCGTGGGGATTCAGTCAACTGATCGGGGTCGACGGTGGGAGGGGCCATTGGTTTGATGGGACTGCGAAAGACGTTGCGCTTCGCAGTGTATGTCACCTTCCGTCGCTTCGCTGATGGAGGCGCAGGAGATGAGCTGTTCACTAAATTCTCGTCCTCGTCGTCGAAGCCGCTGAGGCGGGGTATCTCGATTTCTTCCTCCATCTGAGTGTCAGGCAGATTGTGAATGTCCTGCAAAGAGCGAAGGCGCTCGTCGGCTGTGATGGTGTCGCCACCATTCTCCTTGGAGCTTTCTGGAAGAGGCTGGTCGTGTTGAGATCCAGACAACTGTTCATTTGCGGTATGGAATGGCTCGGTGCTGTTGGTCTGGTTCGGCGCGCCAGGGTCAGCTATCGGAAGTGCATAGTCGTGCATGGCAGAATTTTCAGCAAACAAGGATGGCTGCGTCTCCTCAAGCGCATCCGTCTCAGGAACAGTGTTCTGACGTTGCATGCGGGGCGGCGGTGACGGCACAGGAGCTTCACTATCCTGAATACATTCCGCGGGTGGTGAGTGCTCTTGTATCCGTTCCTGAGAAAGCTCGTGCTGCGGCTCCTCCTGCTCCAAGGTTTCCGGAACTTCGTGATCTGTTTCAAAGTCGACCTTCTGAGGCTGAACCAGATCCAGCTCGTCGTCTCCTTCGACACCTTGTTCCGGGCTGCCATCTCCATCTTCCTCGGGCTCTGGTTTGGTAAGCGGTAGATCCTCCTCGTCCTCATTTGCCGCCTCTTCATCAGGAGCTGTAGGCTCAACAGACTCGCGAACACCACCACCCTCCGCATACTCATCGTATGCTCGGTCATGTTCGTCGTATGTGACAGAGCCATCGACCGCAGAGATGGGGGGACTACTAGGTACGCCCTCTTCATCTTCTGGCATGATGTCCTCATCCACATCATCTGCTGTGTCTTCTGGACTCAAGCCTGGCGGCAGTGGTGGTATAGAAGACGAGATGACTTGGCTAGTGTAACCAGTCTTGGAAGCCATGGTGGTCTGGTTGATGCTGTACTGGTTTATTGAGGGCGATGAGGGGAACCGTAAGAATTTTGGCCGCGGTATGCTGTCGTAATTGGCAGTTGTGTCTGGCTGTGAGTCCATGATGGCAACGGAGTCGCGGCTGCTCTGGGGTCGAAGCGCTTCTATGGGAAGTGGCTGCGACGCGGGCGCTTGGGGTTGAGATTCGCGTTCAAGGCGAGAGGTTGGAGTTGCAAGTTGGGAAGAGTGGCGTGGAGATTGACCTGATTGGGTCCTGATGGGGTGAGAGGAAGTTTTCGGGACCTGTACCCTATTGTCCTTGCTGCTGTTCACCGCGGCCCGGGAAAATTCGTCGGATGAATCGTCGTCTTGCCCGTTGGTGGTCATAGCTTGAGCGGGCTTTTCTGTTGATTCTGCGTTGTCGCGACTCTCGGCTGCGGGCCGTGATGCTGTTTCGACTGGTGAAAATGCGCTTCTCTTCCTCCCTCGTCTCTTGCTCGAATCCGGAGAGAGCGGTGCTGGCGCTGAGACATGTATGAACGACATGGCGGCCTTCTGCTCAAGATCCTCCTTCAGCTTTCTCTTCTGGATCCGAAACTGGGCAGCTGAGGGCGCCTCCCAGCTGTCTTCCTCCACAAGCGGTACCGGTTTCTCACGTGTTGTGCGCTTACGCCTCTCCTGCGACTCCTTCATTGAGACGTACTCTGCACGGGGCTCGCTTGACGATCGGACGGGCGGGTCACTTCGCGGTGTTTCGTTGCGCATGCCTTTGATGGGGCTCGACAAGCCTTCAGCCGGGCTCGAAGGGCGGACATGGGTGAAGTTCGGCGAAGGTCGGGTGAAAGCTACATCCTCACTGGCCTCGGGCAAGGCTGGAGAGGTGGGTGCTTGGGTATTCTGCCATACCTGAGTGAGTGACATGGACGCACCGCCACCGCCGCCACCGCCGAAGCCTGGGAAGGCGAATGCGGCGGCAGATGCGACTGTGCCGGGCGTGGTGATGTTCGTCCGTACGGCTGAGCTGAGCATCTGTCTTGAGCTGTCCCTCTTCCTCCCCGCGATTGCAGGCGTCTCGAACTTGAGCGGGCTTGTGGGCGCATATTGGCCCGGCGGAAGCACACCCAACACGTCGTCGTCGTATAGGACTGTCGGGCTTGTGATGTTCGGACTCTGCTGGTCTTGACTTGATTCGACGGACTGGACACCGTCATTCGGACTATCACCCTCGTCCTCATCCACGTGCTCCACAAACAGCGACTTCGGAACAGATCCCTTTCTGGTGATTGGCGTTTTCTGTGTTGTGTGGACGGCACTCGTGTAATGGTTGTTGTATATCTGGCTGTCCGGCTGTGTGTCGCCCGGAGCGTCAATACCGCCGGCAAAGCTGTGGAACATTTTGGGCGCGCTGTCCGTCTCTTTTACGAATCCGGTGCTTGCAGGCGCGCTGTGGTGGGTGGGTAGCGCGGGCTTAACATTTCTCGTGGATGCGACGCGTCGTGGGGACAGCGCGCGACTGAACGGGGCAAGAACGACGGGTGGTTGCAGCTGTTCCGGGAGGTCGCTGAGGAGCTGCAGCGGGACGGCGAAGGTCGATGCAGAGGCGGGATTGCCCGATTGATTACTCTCAGTGGAAGTGCTGAGGTGAAAGGCCCTGTCGCTGCCTGCGCGCTGCCGTAGCAGCTGTGAAAGTTGAGATGGATCCTACGTGTGGCGTCAATGGTCAGTGACAATGATCTGCGAGAAGGTGCAGGGGTCTCGGTCGCACTGCGCATCATCGCGTATGCGCCCGAGATAAGGACTCACATCGAAGAAGCGTTCATCGAGCCCCATAGAAGCCTGTGATTCTGACATTGCGACTTGTCCATCCTGCAGCGGAGAGTGCTCCAGGAAGTGGTGGTGGTGCATGTCTTACACGATTCAGCCGAGTCGCGTACGCGCCAATCAATCGACGCATAACGCGCCCTCACGTGGCGAACGGTGCTTTGCGCCTTCTAATACTAGCTCTGATTCGTGACGCCCTCACACATTCGCGAGCGGTTCGCGCTACAGAACGTCTAAGGCATCTTCAACTTCAATGTGCCAGGTCTTTGTGGAAGCATTTTGACGCAGCTTGCTGGTTCTGAGCACATACACAGATGAAATGCGGCTGTATCCATCCCTTTCTTTTGTGTCTATTAGATTGTCTCGGTAGCCATCCCTCATTTTCTTTGTGGTGCAGTGTGTTCACAGCCCGTTTATCACGTGTTCGTGCGAATGCATGATCTAAGGTTGCCTTGATCGCTGTCTACCCATCGTATGACCTACTTGAGCTTCCTTGCCAAAGTGTTCAGTAGTTTGAAAATAAGCATTCGTTCAACATGTAAATTGTACAGTGTGTGTTCTGCTGCCGCAATGGCTGCCTCTTGCCTGGCATCCCCCAACCTCCACTCCAACATCATCCTTCTCTTTGTTCCCAAATCACTCTGCTCGTTCATCCGTCCCATTCCGCCTTTCGTAATGTTTGACCTGGACCCATTGTAGTCTTCACATTCAACAGGTTCCATGCGTCCCCCTCTTGCTGCACTTAAACAGCAAAGACGTAGTAGAAAGTGCTGATGAAAGTCAGCGCCACCGCAGTCCACCCCGACTTGATGACCGCCGCATTCTTCATTCCAATGCCAAAGTCCCACACCAAATGCCTGATTCCCTGGTACGCGTGGAAGAAGAATGGCAGCGCGAAGAAGCTCTTGACTCCTATCTTGACAGCGGCGGGCCACGCAGCGACAGCGGCGACCATCGACTGCGTCTCGAGATGCCAGCCAGTGTATGGCGCTGCGAGGTAGGCGAATCCCCACAGGTAGAAGGAGCCGGTGATGATGACGGCAGTCAGGCGGTTGAGGCCCGAGGAGTACCAGGTGATTTGCGGCCTGTAGATGGACAGATGCGGGGAGACGGGGCGGTTGACACGTTGCTTGACGAGGATTTCATGAGCTTCGGCTTGGGAGGTTGCGAGTCTATGCGTGCTGTCAGTATATGCCCTACCGGTGGTGGAGATGTTGTCGATGCGGTCATACCTTCGCTGCACCAAGCTGCGTCCCGCAGGCTGAATCTTCATTGCCGGCGCCGCCGCCCGTCGCAATCCCAACTGGAACAATCGCATGCTTGCCATTTTCGCACTTCACTACAACTCGTCGCTGGTGTCGGTTCGGTCGTGGTGGAGTGTCGCTTGGATTCCATGTCGTCAAATGCCATCTTCGCCCGCAATCCCGAGGCTGCTGCCAGCCAATCAGCGCCCCGCAGTATCCAAGCTTAGTCGCTTAGTCACCCGCCCGCGAACCCGATATTTTCTCGCGATTTTCGTTTCACCCTTTGCTCTTCTTCACGAACCTCGATATCGCCGGCAACGAGCGCAAGCTTTGAGTTGTCGGAATGACAACCTATTTGTCTGCTGGCGTTATGTCAGTGGATTGGGTGCATGAGAGTTTGGAGAGGAGCAAGCCCGTAGTTAATCGCTCGTATAGTCAAAAGCAATGGCTGCGCGAGTTTCATATCAAGGCGACATATCAAATATTAAGATGACTTTAGATAGTCTTGATGGATTCAGCTTTATTCCAAGGACGAAGGCTTTCGTGTGCTGTGTCTTGATGAACGATCGCTTCACGGGCGGATGTACCTTCCACGTATGCTGAAGCGCGTCTCATCGCGTGCCGCCTTCATGGTCGCGAGAATGTCACACCTCGCGGCATCTCACTGTTTACTGTGGCTCAGATGTTCACGATGTCAATGGTAACAGCCGCACGTCTGACGACATGAGAGCGCGCTCGAACAGCTTTGCGCCTCTCGACCGCAAAATTTTCTTCTTCCATCTTTACCTCACTCATGCAACGGAACTACCGTACATTGACTCCATGAACCGGTGACTGTTGCAACTACAGATTGAACAACTTCAGCATGTCTGCAACGGCAATCGCAAGCTCTAGCGCGGGGTTGCCGCCAAACTCGTACATCTACAAGGTCATCTCCACAGCACCACGGCAAGACCCTCTCACGTACTCCAAACTCGACCAGCTAGCCATTATATCATCAGACGATTCCTTGCGATTTCTTGACCCATCGACACTTGCCGTGAACGGTACTGTCAAAAATGTCAACGACAAAGTCACATGTCTCGAACGGGCGAACGATGCGCCAAGCAATGTTGTCGCGACAGCAGGAAGAGATGGGATGATACGATTCTGGGATAAGCGAACTCACCAGAAAGCACTTGAGATTGAGAGCCGTACGCACATCCTTCTGCGTGTGGAAGCGTTTAAGCTGATAACACAATAGCACACAAGCTCATCTCGGCAATGGTATGCGATGCTCAAAAGAACTTCATCGCAGCTGGTATCGAGAACCCTGAAGACGGCGCTGGCGTATCTCCTGTCTACGTCTGGTAAGCCACCTCCCACTACAGCAAGAGTATATATTGACCGAATTTCAGGGACCAGCGCAACCCCTCAACACCCACTCTATCACTCGTCGAATCACATACAGATACCATCACATCTCTCCAACTTCATCCAAGCCACCCAAATCTTCTCCTGTCTTCTAGTACCGATGGCCTCGTCAACGTCTTCGACACCTCTCAGGCCGAGGAAGAAGACGCCTTGTATCAAGTCATCAACCACGGATCAGCCATCGCGCACGCTGGCTTCATGTACCCCGGCACTGACATTTACGCACTTGGCACAGACGAGACAATGAGCTTCTACGCCCTCCAAAGCCAAAAAGAGGATGAGGAAGAGCCAACGCCAAAGGTATTTGGAGACGTCAGAGAAGTGCTCGGGTGCGAGTATCTCGTCGACATGCACTGGGTTGGCGCGCATCCGTTTATCGCTGCTGGAAAGCACAGGTACGTTGTAGAAGTATTCAAAAACTTCCACTGACACGAGACAGCGCCAGCAACCTCACCCTTATCCCACTCACGAAACCCTCTCCAGCCCCTCTCGACTACGCCTTCGAATCCAGCAAAAGCATCCAACTCCCCGGCGCCCATGGCGAGGAAATTGTTCGCGACGTGTTCACGAATATACATGTGCGTCACACACCGCTCATTAACTCTTCATCCAGCTAACACATGATAGACGCGAACGACGTACACGTGCGGAGAAGACAGCCACATCCGAGCGTGGAAGCTCGCTGATGACGAGAGTATGGATATTGACGAGGAAGCGGAGCCGAAAAAGAAGAGCAGTGAGAAGAAGGAGAGACGTAGGGATAAGAAGGAGAAGCGCAAAGGTGAGGAGAAGAGGTTCAAGCCGTATTGAAGGGATCCTGGGTATGTGGAAGAGACAGATCGCAAGCTATTTCGACTCAAAAGACTTGGTGTTCTAAAGCCGCGATCCAACGAAAAGGTTATGCTCGCAGTATGTAATGCAGTAAAGAACTTGCTACACTCCATCCATTATATTCCCACCATGCCCCTCATTTTCGAACTAAACATTCATAATTCTCTCCGCGCTTACTCGCCCTGACCCGCCGACAAAGGATCGTGGAACAAGGGAAAAGAAGTGTTCGCCTTTGGAAATGCAGGACTGCACACACGTGCCTTATGTAGCGTATTGTCTACTATTAATGCTATACGTTGGGAGTCTAGCGGAACACCGCCATGCGATACTTTTCCACTTTAAATAAGGAATTCAGTCATAGTAGCCTTGCGGGAAAGTGACTCCTAGAATTAACCGTTCCCTCGCACGCAAAGAGAGGTACTAAGAAGTGTTTGGTATGTACACAATGTTGCTCGAATTTAGCGTGGATTAGTATGCAACTCGCCGCTAGTGCGTGTACCTGGAGAACCCAGGAGAAACAACACTTTGTTGTAGGCAGATAAAGAACGGTGCCTTGATTCTTGTCATTTCATGTATCCGCAGACTTGACCCAATCTTCTGACCGTCCAAATATGTTTATTTGAGCACTCCAGATACCTCATGACACAGCCTGATCAGAGTTAAGTGACACGGTGACAGGCACCACCCTATTCAACGTTGTGTGAAGCCTCCAAGCTCCCTCAACATAACCATTCATGTGCACGCGTAAAGTCGATGTAGCAAGCAAACCTGAGCATAACAGCCACTTCATTCTTATCTTCCGAAGCTGTAGCAGTCAGGTATACTCCACGCATCTCAATCATATATCATCAGATCCGATCCTGCCCCTCTCCACCTCCTCCAAATAATATGTCATCTTCACGAAACCCAATCCGCCGCCCCCATACCGCCATTATCATCCGGCTCGTCCTTACGCCGATACGGCTTGAACCCCTTAGGATCGCACCCCGGCCTACCTCCACCACCACCTCTCTCTCCTCCTTCGTAGTACTCCACCGTGTCCTCAAACGCGCCCTCACTCACTGGACTCCCCCCCTTTCCACTCCCCTTTCCACCTGTACCCCCCTTCCTCACCCCACCCCTAAACACCCCACCACTCTTTCCCCTCCTCTTCTTCCCACCCCTCTTCCCGCGATGCGTCTTCTTCCACCCCCCAACCTCCGGCTCCATCTCCTCATTCACCACATCCGGCTCCGGCGCCGCGCTGCCGTCTGACGCCACCCAGCCGCCGATAATAGCTGCGCGGCGCCGCGGCGAGAGGGACGGGTCGAAGAGGAATTCGTTGGGCGCGAGGGAGCGGAATGGTGAGGAGGTTTGGCGGGGAGGAGGGGGGGCTTGGGAGGTGGAAGAGGGTTCTGGGTCGGCGAGCGCGCGGGATTCGGCGGCGGACATGAAGCCGTATGTCTCTGCTGCGGTGCGGGAGTGGAAGGGGTTTGGGGCTTTGCAGTTGAAGGTGGTGGGGGGTGCTGGGGTTGGGGGGTTAGTGAGTGATTGAAAGTCAGGGGGATGGGGAGGGGACGTACGAGGGGCGGTGCGAGAGCTGGAAGATTGGGCTGGAAAGACGGTGCGGGTGGGTGAGTATTGGGTGCGGGCGTCGTTGGAGCGGTTGTCGTTGTGGCGGTCGTCGAGGCGTGCTTCTACCGGTGTCATTGACGTCTGCTCGGTCTCGCGGGTTCCTCGACGGTCCATGATCTCGTCTTCTTGGGTTGGAGCGAGCGAAGGCGAAGAGGAAGTGCTTGGAGTAGCTGTATCCTCATCTTCTTCTGGGCGGAGAGCACCTCCTTTGCCTTGTCAGTTTTGTGTTGATCTATAATTTGTCAGTGTGTTTGCAAGTTTGTCTTCGCATGAGTGATTGCCTACCAGTCATTGCGGTCTTAAGCAATTGAGATTTTAAGTGTCTTTGTTGGCTTGGGTAGCTTGGACTGGTTGAGTAAACTGGCTTGGCTTGGAAGGAAAGTAGAGGAAGTCAATGAGTAGTCGGGATTTTTGTAGGGAAAGGCTACGGTGAGGTTATATCTTCGGCTTTCCAGAGGGCGACATCTCGACTTTTCTCATGTCTTGAGAATAAATTCCTTCAAAGGAGACAGAGAGCGCAAAGATAGATTTGGAGTAAAAAGACGAGGCTGAGGATAGTATACAGATGGATTCGGCTGAGTATACTTGACTGATACAATGAACATGTCGGAGTAAGACGCTTCTTTTATAAGTGAGCTTGCTTGCTACGCCGACTTATACCAGTGCACGTGGAAAACAAGTTGGAGTGGCGTGAGGGCTTCATGTGACTATGGCAAGCAGAGAGTCTATTGCCACATCACTTGAGTATGAGCAGGCTGTATTGTGACGTTCTGATGCGTCTGACCAGAATCTCCTTCATAAGTAGTGATATTATACATTACCGTCCCCATCCCACTCCTCAAACAACCTCCTCATTCCCAAAGCGCTTCGCATACATACCCAACGCCTTAATCGGGAAAATGAACTTGTAGTTCGGGTACGAAATCATACTGTTCACTCGTCAGTCATCATCCCCACAATCCAATCCACACAGCATACTCACCAGCTCTTGTTGAAAACCCCCTCAATCGCCTCCTGCAACCACTCCCCATTCAGCTGCTGCCGCTGTACAATCAGTCTAACCGCTCTTCTCAATACTTCCCTCTGCGCAGGCTCATCCCCATACCCGCCCTCAATCATCGCAATGACCACCCACGCCGTCTGCACAACCTGACTCTGCGGATGCTGGCTCCACACGCCACTCTCGCAGCTCTTGTACGTCTCGCCCCACCCGCCGTCGTCCATCTGCTTGTCGACAAAGTACTCGCACGCGCGCCGCACGCGCTCGGAATTCGCATACGTCTCGCCGACGCACGCGAGCGATTCTAGCGCGAACATGGCCGCGTACGTGAAGCATATGCCCCAGGAGCCATACCAGGAGCCATCGGGGCGCTGGGCGCGGCGGATGTAGCCGACCGCGCGGTCCTTGAAGGCTGCAATTTCGGCGGCGCGGTACGACGGGTAGTATTTCTGAAACATGTGGAGTGCGGTGACGACGGCGGTGGTGCATTCGGGATAGTCGTACTCGATCATGATGTTGCCGAAGACTTCGGCGGCGTTGAGGTGTTCGAGCAGGCTGGAGCCGCGGGTAGGTTCATAGGATGCGCAGCCGCCGGAGGCGTTTTGCATCGTGAGACAAACGTCGATGGCGTCTTTGAGGCGGCGCTCGGGGATGAGGATGGGGTATTTGTGGGCGTTCTGGAGGATGAGGGCGGACTTGAGGCCTTCGGATGTGCAGTCGCTGACGGTGTAGCCTTGCTTGCGGGTACTGAAGCCCCAGGCGCCTTTGCGTTGTTGGCGGTAGCACTTGTGTTGGTCGGGGACTTCCTCAAGTATTTGCTGGTCTTCGAGGAATTCGAGCGCTTTGATGAGCATAGGCTTCCATCTCTTGTCGTCTACGAATCCGCAGTCCTCGGCAGCCTGGATGACAAAAGACGTGTCCCAAGACTGTACACCGTTCGTGCCATTCATGAGCATGCCCTCGTCCTTCATCCACAAAAACTCGGGTAGCGTCTTGAGATGTTCCTGGAACGGCTCATATTCCTTGCCGCCCACGATGTAGCAGCAAAGCGTGTTCATGGGCCCGTTGACAGGCCCCAGATTCGAATAGTCCGTATTCTTATCCTCCGCCTGAATAAGCCACCAGACATGCTCTTCCGCCCTCTTGATCAGGCCCCTCCACCGCAAATATGGCGACCAGATAACCACCACGAACCAAAACAATAGCCTAAGATACCACGTCTTGGGGTGATAATTATCCGTGTACGAGATGTCGTTCCGATGCGCGCTCATCTCAATCGTCTCGAAAGGCTGCGTCAACAGCTCCTTCCTGAGCTCCCTCGTCAAATCAGTCAGCGGAAATGTCCACCTCTTCGAGTAGATGAAAGACATGGGCAGGAACACCATGCGCATGTGAATCCACCACCGCCACGGCGCAATCGGCACCCAATCCGGAAGCAACCACAGCTCGGGCGGCACGGGATTGACAATATCCCACTCCAGCACGCCCAGCACACTCAGCCAGAACTTGGCCCAATGCGGACCCTTGAGCGCACCACCCAATTTCCACAACGTCGCGCGCGCCTTCTGCATCCTCGGATCCTCCGCGTCGACGCCCAGAATACGCATAACAGTATAATTCATCGCCGTGCCGAACACCGTGCTCTCGCCCTCGATATGCAAGCCCCAGCCGCCATCCTCGGGATGCTGGCGGTTAAACAGATAGCGCTTTATTTCCGTCGCGTGATCGTCTGGTATGGGTGTCTCGGTGACGTACCAGGTGATGACGAGGCCGGGGAGGAGAAACATGGGCCCGCCGTATTCACAGGCCCAGTTGCCGGGTTCGAGCTGGAGTTCGGAGAAGAATGCGAGGCCGTTAGAGGCGGCTTCGAGAGGGGTTTTGGCGGGTGGGAGGGGGGGTAGGCCCTGTATGTTCGTATTAGTATGTGTATATGGATGTAGGAGCTGCATTGGCTCTGCGCTTGGGTGCGTATACCGTTTCCAGGCCTAGGAAGTATTTGTCTGCTCTGCTTTGGGGCCAGGCTTTGGCTTCTTCGGCGGTCTTGAGGTAGTGCCATGTCTGACACCCTCGATCATCCTTCAACCTCCACCTGCTGTAGTCTGTCTTCTCGTCTGCAGCCTTGCTGCTCTGCATCGGGAGTTGCTTGCCATTTGCACCGTTTGCTTTGCCATTGACTTTGGCCATCGTGTCTAGTCGTATTTGAATTGCCTCAGACCAAGTCCGTAGTCATTTGAAGCATCTCTGCAGACGTTGGCGGGGCCGTGGAGTATTTGGAGGATGCGGTGTGGTCCCTGTCGGCGATCTTGGCAGAACGCGTGAGTTAAGGTTGGCGCGAGATCAGCAGACTTTTGTAGCATCTCGGACATCTTGACGCAAGTTGACCAATTATCTTCACAAAACGTCAGGCACAATGTTGCCAGTCTGCAAGCTGAGGTTTGTTGTCACGATGCGATGTGACAGAGGATCGAGTTGTACATAAACTTTTCAGATCTGACCTGCAAGCTTTACTTCATCCGTCAGCACCTAAACTTCACACCAAGAACATCCTCCAACTGTGACACATCTCCGTGTCACACATCTCCATGTCACCCAAAAGACATCAGCACTAATTCCCGTCCTTGAAATCATTTTCGTCCGTACCACATCTCTCTGCTTCCTCGGAACCCTTGGCAGGCACACGCCCACAAAACCCCCGGGGTGATCGACAGCAACATCTAATTTCGGCGCAAAGAATGCTCGCGTCCTGAGAAATGCACCTAGCAGCGGGTAAATTTCACTGCCGTGCCGTTATCGCATATTCAGGGTCACAGCACAGACGCCAGCTGATATGAATGTTTGTATGATTCTTCGTGTCCCTGGTTGCTCCGAACGACCATCGTATATGTTATGTACAAGTATCCAACAGGCGCATCAACGCTCTGCGATTAATGAGGTCGAGAACGAGAAACATATATGCTGCCAGCGCTGCGCCGAGATGGAAAGGGAAATAGTGAAAGTGTGTTCAATACAAGACTCGCTAGATGAGAAATAGTGCATATGCTGGTGTGTGCGCGCTGTCGAAACCTATCAGACAAGCGTGTGGTCTGTCCGTAATCAATCCAAGTCCTTCTTCTCGTGTAAAATCTTCGTTGCTGGGTATCGTAGAATAAAATCCTTGGGGTGTTCTTAGTCGCTAAGATCAGGGTTCGCGATGAAAAGACGCGTGTTGGTCATGGTCGTGGTCCGCTCGTCCACGCTGCCCCTCCGCACCAGATCGTCTGTGCCCTTCTTTTCTGGCTTTGGTAACGACGTTGGCATCTGGCCAATTTCGCCAAAGTTGCGCTCGCCGCTGCTGCCACTTCCAGTGCTGAGGTTTGTTTTTGTGTGCCCAAAGTATGCTTCTGAAGAATCGAACTCCTGGTTTGGTGTTGGTTCTTCCTGGACGTCGCCAAGGTCTTCGGGTGACGAATTCTGAGGTGGGGTCGAGTTGGAGGAGTTGCGGCCGGCAGGGTTTGCGTACGAGATGCGACGCGCGGAGCCAAGGGAGCTGCGTCCAGACCCTGTGCGTTGGTGGTAGGGCGCTCCGCCGTTCTGGGAGTTGTTGTCCTCGTCGTCGCCCTCGTCTACTTCAGATGCACTCAGACGCATGGGCACACCAGAGCCGGTGTAGGTCTGCGGGGCATATAGTGACGCCTTGGGCATGCCGTGGTGACGACCAATCTTAGACCTGACTCCGCCGACCACGCCAGAGCTGCCGGAAGCACTTCGCGGGGGAGCATGATGTGACCCGCCAGCAACCTCCTGCACGGCCCGCGCCTTTGCCTGGCGCTGTGCGGCGAGCATGCGGGGGTCTTCGTACTGGGCCCGATCGCACCAGACGGTGGCCTTTTGTTTCCGCATCATGGCGACGTATGAGGTAGGGGAGTTGCCAGAGCGGGCCGACGATGAGCGGCGGAGCTGGCCGCTGTTGGAGCGGTTGGGCGTGCCGCTGGTGGAGCTGGTCGACGAGGTGGGCGTGCGGCGGAGACCGCCCTGATACTGTGAGGGATACTGCGAGTGCATGGTGGTGGTGGGCGAGGAGGCAACGGGGAAGATGCCGGAGCTTGTGGTTCGCGTGCGCGAGTGGCCCATTTGCGCGTCAGAATACATTTGCTGGGTGGATGTAGGTCGGACTGCGACTCCAGGGTTTGCTATGGGCTTGCGGCGGAGAGGGATAGCTCCATATGCCGGAGCGGGCGATGGTTGCGCCATCACAGCGGCCTGCATGTTTGACGCTCAGTCCCTCGCTTGGTGATTTCGGTAGGTGAAACACAGATGCGCGCCCTGACGTCAACGTGAATAGATGTGGACGGTGAGACAGCGGCAGGTAGAGTGACAGCGATGCACCCAGTACACGTCTACTGCCCGCAGTGAAGGGGTGCAGAGTGTATTTGTAGTGGTGGAGGGCGGTGATGGGCGGGCGAGCTTGGCGCTGCTTGCGTGCTGCAGCCCTGCGCTGCGAGCGTCGACGTTCCTCTGCTTCCGGCGCCGGCGATGGCCTGATGCAACAGCGGCACTGGACGGTGCTGACTCCCGGGGCGACGTGCAGGTTGACAGCAAACAAATGCCAGGCTTTTCAATATCAAAGAAGCTTGGGGCGGCGGCAGGGAGATTTGCGTTTGTTTGTGATTTGGGGCAGATTGGCGTGGGTGCGGGCGGATGTCCTTATGGCCGCTTTGGAGGCGTTCTTCGCTCTTCGCGGCGTTCAACAGCAGGCGGCGCTAGAGAAAAGCTTACTCTAAAGAAAGAAGCGTCAGTGGGCGAACACGAGCCATTTCAATGTTTGAGCTCCAGCTGAGGCTTGCATCCATTGAGCTTGGTGCCTCCACGCCAGAGCAACGTGGGCGGAGCGTGCGGTGATATCGGCTTACTGTGTACAGTGATTGTCTCGTCCTATCGTCCTATCCTGGGCGCAAGCGGCAGGTGCAGCCCGTCTCAGCTTAGCGATTACAGTCTTCTCCACGATAAATCCAAAGGAGTGTAGCCGTGGATGAGCTGCAGCAGGAGGGAACTTGCAGGATGCACTAGGGATGCAAAGGTGCTCGCAGCGGGACGACTCAGTCTCTTGTAGCTGCGCTGCACCTCCTCCGTGCGTGCCGTTGAAGGCGATTGCGCTAGAAATGCGAAAGCCGAACCCGTCTCCACCACACCTGGCCATGGCTTGTCGATGACGAAATAGCATAGCAGCTTTCACGCGCCCGATCGTGATCTCCCGTGCCTGTTCATAATGTGGACTGCTAATGCTGCAAAACTTGGAACCTCAGTCGTCGAAACCAACCGCCAGCGGAGACGGTCCCGTTTACGGCGTGTGACTACCATCCTGGGCAGACACCGCTGTCCTTAGCCCTGGTCGCTCTCCCATTCACGGAATACTCGCGAGTACGGGGTACCATGTACCATGCTTTGTCGAATCATCGCCCAACGTGCTACCGAGTGACCCTCGAATAAAGCGAGAGATGATCGCCGTCGTTGCATCCTGCTACCCCGACGCTATCTCTATCATACATCGTATCTTGAGTATCACGTTTGGCAGATCGCGCCACATCTTGAAATAATTACACAATTTCCCATATCAATCTCCCTGCGACGGCCTCAGGCCACCATGAAATCCCGCAACATCACCATGTTTGACGACATGGAAGGATGGCCTGCAGGGCGTTACCGGTAAGCGATTGCTTGGGCCTGGGGCACGGTCAGGTTTGAACAACATCCTGAATACGTCTGCATCGTGAAGCAGCCTGTATTGATGGGTTTCAACCCTGTGCGACATCCAACTTGTCATGTCGGAAGAGACCAGGGCCAGCATGCGTGCGACTTCGGTATCTTCCGAAAACCTGCGTCTGACTGATGGTGGAGAGGATTTCTGTAATCTTCCCAAGCCTGTGGTTCACGTTTCGGCTCCATAGGCTGAACGGTTGCTTGCTTAAGCCGCGGAAGATCGATAGGCGGGGTACACTCTTGCAGACGCCGCCGCTGCACGCCTCAATACCCTCCACTTTCAACAATTGCAGCGCCCGAGCAACTCCTCGTCTGTCGCTGAAGCTGTTCGGCGAAACCGACGCTGTTGTGCCATTGCCCACCGAATTTTATCGAATTGCCATGCAACTGTGGAGATGGATTCTAAAACTGTGCACCGCTAGAGAATCTAGCGTGGCATAGCAATCCTAGAGCAACATCGTCTGCCACAGGGTCCTTGGACATCCAAAATTGGCAGCAGGTTTGCTGATCGCTGCTGCTTGCAGACAAGTTCTGTTGTAACACATTCGTGTTCGGAGTTATGCTCGCAGGAACATCCAATCCGTAAAAGTACGGCGGTGCGAATGAGGTTTAGGGATGCTTTCTCACCTCAGCGACAACACGAAGGGATAGCTGAAGATCAATGTCGCCTCATTATTCGTCGGTCTTTCTGCGCGGGGAGTGCTCCGCCCGGGCTCGAATTGCCCGAAAGTTACGTACTCCCATGTCGTCTTCAATGAAGATGAACCACAGCCTTGCACCGTAAGCGAGAGAAAGACGACAGAAATGCCGAAATAGACATGTTCGTGGAGACGATCTTGCCGCAAATCGCAATCATCCGATTGTTGGAATTTTCTCATGTCATCCAGTCTCGTACGAACATACATGCTTTCCAGCACCTTTGTAGCTGGCATTTTCCAATGTCCAAATGTTGTCGAAGGTTCCTGGTGGTCACGCTTCGGCCTTTGAACTCCTCGTGAGCTTACTCCGTGGCGCTGAAGTAAAGCCGAATCGCCCAAATGCCTACGAGATCCCGATGCGAACAGCCTGAACTTAACATGCAGAAGCTTGATGTTTCCGCATACCTCGACTGACGTGAATCCGATGCATTAGCATGAGGATGTCGGCGACACTTCTAGACTGAGGGCGAGTACACAGCAGCAGAAACCACGGTACTCGTAAGCTCGACACGGACACAACATCAAGCGTTCCCCAAAATCCCAGGGCCGAAAATCAATTACCTATAGCAGTAATCTAATCCTCCCCTTTTCGTCCCAGGTACCGTCTCACCGACCCGCTCACCCTCCGCCCGGGACACTCACCTGCATCGTGTGCAACCCTCGCATGACTCCAAGCTGGCTTATCGCGCACTTCCTAATCGGGTGATGAGCTAGTGATGGAAACTGCTTCTGCCGTCCCAGGCTACGGCAATTTAATGTTAGCGTGCGCTAAGGGCGAGGGCCGTTGTAGTTGCGTCGATCCGGCGAGCGCTGTGGAGTGCGCTGGCAATATTAGTTGTGAATCCTGTTTGTGGTGAGGAGCCTGGGGTGTGACACTGTGGCTTAAGCACATACTAGGGCTTCGAATTGAGGGCTTAGGGAAGGAGATTTTGAGAGGACGTGATGGTGCAAATAGAGGGACTGTATTTGTGTTCAAGTACCAGACTTCATCATGGTGTTCTGCATCCCTAGTAGACGTAAGGAATGAGCCTATACGGCGTGTCCTTCTTGAACTGCTCCCACACCACCCCATACCTCTTCTCGCAGTACTCGTTCAGAATAGGAACCGCACGCTGCGAAAAGTCCCAAAAAAAGAACGCGCCCACCAGAGCACCGAGCGTGTATCCTCCGCCAGCAATCGCAAAGCCAGCTCTCCACAACGTGTACCCTCCATAATTGATATGCCGCGCAAACTGCCACAGTCCACCCGTGTATGCCTTGCCCTTATTACTCGGATCCGACTTGAACCGCTTGCGCTGGATCTCAGCCACCAGTTCCGTGACGATGCCGACGACATACAGCGCGCTCCCAATGATAAGCGACGGCTGCGGAAAATCCGACTCCGTGGACGCAGACGTAGCCCTCGCCAAGAACGCAATACTGCTGACGGTATTGAAGATGGCGTTGAACGCGCCGACGGCAATCGCGCCGTCGACAGGCATGGGCTCGCCTGACAGCGCTGTCACCCAGATGTTCTGCTTGACTGCGGCTCCGACTGCCATGCTGAACAGCACCAGTCTGTAAGGCGATAAGCCGAGGCCGTCGATCAGGCTGATGCCTGTGTTCGCAGGAAGCCCGGCGGGCAGCGTGTGGAGACCCACGCGGTGGAGAAGGGACGTGCCGAAGCCATGGGCGAGGATCGAGTATTGGAGATACGGCTCGATGGCGCGCAGAACGAAGAAGGTGATTTTCCCAGCTGGAGTCGGCGTGTAGTCGCCTCGGGCGATTAGGTCCTTTTTCTTCGACTCGTCTGAGCGAGGGTCGTGTATACTCTCTTTCGCTGAAGAAGACATGCTGCGTAATGTGAGATTGATGAATTGCAGCGTTAAGAAGGGTGGTGAGTGTACCTGGAAGACGCAGCTGGTTAACTGGAACTGTTGTGATTATACTACCATGAGCTTCAAACAGCTCTTATATACCACCGCGTTCACGATCCTTCTCTTTTACTCGGTCATTCAAAAGCGCGAGGCTGATAAACGGATGGTGGGGCGGTTGGTTGGACAGCCCACTCCCAACGTCATGATGCTAGTAGACGGCCTCCGCGGTCGCCGTGTAGCGAAATGTCAGTCTCTCGAAGAAGCAATATTTCTTCTGAGAAATTTCCAGCAGGGACAGGACAATGCATTTTGGCTTAGTTGCATCACTTAAAGACACTGACGAGCGCGTTGTATTCCAATGCCGATGAATGTATGCGAGTCAGTCGGCCAAATCCAAAATTAGAATAGTTTGTCGCGTGAACCCGTGATGTCGCGCATTAGAGCGAGCAGTAATTAAACAAAGCACGTGCTGGACCCCGCTTGAACCTTTCACGCCCCGTGTCTTGACGAAGCAGTCTTTTCATTCATACTGTGATATGTTTGTCATTTCTGATATGCGCCCCATTGTACCTTGGAACGAACCAATTAAAGTCCTTGTTTGACGCGATAATGTTGGAGATACCGAGGGCTCTGGACCGCGACTCGAGTGCTTTTTGTCCTTCTGCGCGCGAGATTGTGGTAGCACCGTGATCTAGAATTTACGGCCATATCCGGTCCTGGTGCAAGAGCACGTGCGGTGTACAAGCCAAGTACCACCAGCAACATTCTATCCCCTAGGCTTTTATAGGGCAACATTGTTTTGGTTAACCACTTGGACATCTCTCATACAACATCTTTACTACACACTGAGTCATCCTTATTGATGACTATTACTTTTGGCGCAATATGCAGTCTTCTGCAAAGCGTCGAGAACATTACTACCCGGCAACCACGACTACCCCCGAAACAAGAACGAGAAAACATCCGGGCGATAACTGCGAATTGGTTTGCCAATCAACGCCACAACCTTGACAATCCCGAGACAAATGGAGGAGCTGTCTTGTCAGCACTTTTCCCACATCGTCGCAAAGATCGAGTGTACGGCTTACAGACCCCTCTCCTTGCAAAGAAGCTCATTACCCTTCTCGGTTTCGGCCATGGCCAGAGAGCGATGTTTGATGGCTGGACGAGTGGGAAGACGGGCGATCTCGGCGCGTACACTGAAAGAGCCATGGCGATGTGGGATGGAACGTTCAAGAGAAAGCACGTCTTTCCAATCGAGCAAATAGACCGTCTACTGGTTCAGCTCGCTGCCAAGTATCGATTCTCAGATGAAGCTATCCGACAACAACGCCAATGGCATGTGAAGACGGACACCGAATTAAAGGACATTCTCATACGACTCGAATCTTGGGAGGCTAAATGGCTCGTCCGTTTGATTCTGCGGGACCACTGTACCGTTGAATTGGATGAAAGTCATGTATTTGGACAGTACCACTTCCTCCTACCAGATCTGCTCATGTTCCAGAACGACTTTGAAGCTGTCTTCGAGATGTTACGAGGCGAGCTAAACGCCTACCCAGCCATTCCGCCGCCGTCACAGGAGAAGATCATGCGTATCGAGGCCGCTCAGAAGCTTCGTGCAGTTGTGGGTGTCAAAGTGGGACGCCCAACGTTCCACAAAGCATGGTCGTTCAAGCACTGCTTCCAGCTGGTCGGGCAGCGCGCATGGGCTGCCGAGGTCAAGTACGATGGCGAATACTGCGAGATTCACGTTGAACTCGCGAATTCACCCAAGGATATCAAGATCTTCTCGAAGAATGGCAAGGATGCGACGGCAGATCGAGAACCGTTGAACTCGACTATCCGCACCGCGTTGCGCATCGGTCACCCTGATTGCCTGGTCAAGTTCCGGTGCATCGTCCTCGGCGAAATGGTCCTTTACAGCGACAAGGAAAAGAAGATCCTGCCCTTTTCCAAGATCCGCAAGCACATTTCGCGCTCAGGATCCTTGATCGGCACTTGGCAAGATTCGCTACCGCATGAATGGGAGCACCTTATGATCGTCTTCTTCGACGTGCTCGTTTTAGATGATCAGCCCATTCTACGTCATGGACTCCAGGATCGACGCAAGGTGTTGAGAGACCTTGTGAAAGCAATACCGGGGCGGTCAATGCGCTCGGAGTGGACCCTGGTAGACTTCAAGACAGGGGACGGCGTAATGGACCTCAAGCAGGCCTTCGCCCGGAACATCGCAACTCGCCAGGAAGGATTGGTCTTGAAACCCTTACATGCGCCGTACTTCCCGCTGCTTACAGAGCGAGGCCATCGTCAAGCAGGTTTCTTCATCAAAATGAAGAGAGACTACCTAGGCGACATGGGCGGAGAGCGGGACTTGGGTGACTTTGCGATCGTTGGCGCAAGTTTCGATGCAAAGATTGCGCCGAAAAGCAGTCTCAAGCCCTTGCACTGGACGCATTTTCATCTAGGGTGCTGCACGAACCGGACCGCTGTCCAGCGGAGCGGGGCAAAGCCATCCTTCAAGATTGTTGCAACGCTGAGTCTCGACCAATGCATCCCCAATCCCGATGTCGGATACCTCAACATTCAAGGTTACGTACTTCAGGGAGATCTGCGCAAAGGTGGTGTGACAGACGCGTTTGATGTTGAGCAGTCCAAAAGCTTCGATCGACGTATGACTGTGGCCTTCAAAAAGCCATTCGTCGCAGAGATACTCGGGAGCGGCTTCGAGAAGATTCAGAATGAGACTTTTGAGATGCTGCGGCATCCTCGCGTGAAGAAGCTCCACCATGACCGAACATGGGAAGATTGCGTGACCATTGAGGACTTGGAGCGTATGGCAGAGGAGAAGTGGGAAGTGCCCAATGCTGACAACCTCGATGGGCATGCCAAAGACGTTGCAGTCTTAATCAGAAAGTATCGTAAGGAGATCGATGATTCTCAAGCGACTGTGACAAGCGACAATACTACGCAGCAGACTACACCGCGCACGACACAGGAGACTATCATGACAATAACTCCACTAACACCACGGGTGCGACTTCATGAGCCGAGCGACGCCACAGTAGATGAGACACAGCAACACACCTACACAACCGTTTCATCGACTCAATGTTCCGCTGACGGTAGCACACAAGGCAAAGGTGTCCGCGCATCCCGCGTTCTCGTCCGTGAAGGCACTTCTGAGCGACTAGCATTACCAACGCCCGCAGCTACAGCTGCACTACCCACACTGATGTCTACAGCAGAAGCAGCACCAAAGAAACGCAGCTTTGTTGAAATTATTAGCCCACCTAATGCAAAGCAACGCAAGATACTGATCCCTTTGCAGTCTTCTGGCGGGAACCGTAATTTAGGCGCTTTTGATTATGATTCGCAAGAGGGGACCATTCATATATATGCTAAAGAGGGGCTGAAGGTTGAAGTACATACTGGGCCCGTGAAGGAGGGATGTTCGTAGCGTTGGCGTACTTGGTTTGGCGTTGCCGGTTTTGATACCCCATTTCTTTCAGTGTTTAGCTTCCACTTTTGTCAACGAATTTACACTTTATTCATGCCTTACTTCCATTACAAACAATTTTCGTTTATGGGCGTACACCCCAAGCACTGATAAGCTCATCAATCAGATTTCTTTCCAATTGATTAACAAAAGATATTGCGTTCATCGGCTGCTACTTACACAATCATTGGCAGTCTTCGGGTGTTAGTAGCACTTCGTCTGCAGCGCGATAGTTGCAGTAAGTGGGTGTACAATGTTGTACGATGGTGTTGATCAAGTTACGAGTGTATATTGTTGCAGATTGATGATGTTCTATCTATCGTACGAACGCGTTCATATACAATTCTGCTGCGCACAGGCCTGAAGGCCTGTGCATCAGCAGCTCACGTGATAATGAGGATTGCTATGTACGGACATCGGGCGTATTAATGTTCTTTGTGCTCACACAGCATGGCTTTCAAAATGCCCTGGTACTCTACAAACTCCTTGTTACTTCAATGTGTAGAGTGATTTATCGCGTCAGTTTCTCTGCGCTGCGAGTTCTTCGACGAGCCGATGATAGGTGAATGCTTCGTCACTCGAGACCAAGTTTACATGAAATGTCTCAAGCAACAAAACCTTCATCTCAGCGAACAACAAAACCATTATATCGTACAATGAAATGAGAAGGCCGCGTAGACCCAGGAATTGCTTTTGAATTATACAAGGAACCAGGAATTGAGCTTGAAGGAAATGCCATAGTCAAACGCAGGAAGATGAAGTAACATGACTCCTGCAGCATCTTAGTGGCGTCAAAAATGACTAGTGTCATTAGCCGAGATCGCTCCCCTCGTTGGATCTTGCACATCTACGTACACCACGCGATCTTTGCAACCTGTCCATCTTCCGTTTGAAGATGTCCTTAATATCATGGCATATCTTGCCACAAAGCTTGATCGAACTCCAGCTCGGTCAAATTGACCTGCTATTGGCGATGTACCCGGATGAGGTTCAAATTGAGAATGCTTCGCAAAGGACTGTCGACACCGTAAGAAGCATAGAAGACGGAGTTCCTACTTCTCCGTTTACAGTAGCGCCTTCAGTTCCGATGTTGCTGCAAATTATCATCCCAGACGCAGACCAGCACACGCTAGAACTTGATCTTACTTTTCCTTTCTTTTACGAAGGCGAGCAAGTGCCCGAGGATCCGCCCAAGGTCAAAGTGCGAATACGGCAGCCTTCGTGGTTGAGCAAGGCAGCTACAGCTGACTTGATGACGGACTTGCCCGAGGATGAAGACCTGCTGGGCACCATCGAGCACATCAAGGAGTCCGCTGCGCAACAGCTCACGCAAACTTCGGTCGCCACTACCGACTCAGCTTCGCAAGATGCATCTAGTACAGGTCCGCTTGTGCGCGTATGGTTCTACTTTCCCTCCATCTCTACCCGCTCAAAGCGCGACGACTTTATTACCCACGCGCCATCATATCAACTCACTGGGTTTCTTTACGCCGGAAAGCCCGGGCTCCTCTGCGTGGAAGGCGGATCGCAAAGTATCGATGACTACATGAAGTTCATCAAGACGGAGAGTTGGGGCGATATTCCAGCGCACCATAAGAAAGTCAGCGAGCGGTATCGCGAAACCAAGGATGTGAAAAGAGCGTTTGAAGACATGACGGAAATTACAGATATGGTCGGTGAGAGGAGAGGCCAGAGAGCAAATAGAGGCGATATGAAAGCTATGGAAGAGTGGCTTGTTGAGAGAGGGTTGGGGGAAGCTTTTGCAAAAGTACTGATGTGAGAATGCCAAGTTCACTTTCATCTTCGCTACTAGGCTCCTCATGAGCACCAGTCGACTCGATGCGAAACAGCAGACGTGGGCAATCTCCACGACTCATTCCCTCATACTCCGCCCAGAAGACCGTGACATCCTTGATCGTCCCATGTCCCAGCTCTTGCTTCCTCTGGATCAACAGCCACGCTACACCAGCTCCGTTCGGCGTCCCTGAGATTGTTTTGCCTTCTTCGCTACCAGTATCGAACGTTACCCCAGGAAAGGATGTGAACGTCTGATGACCGCGATTAGCTATCGCCCTCTGGGTTACGGCAGTCGTTGTTGGATTCGAAACCCGGAGGCGGAAGACGGATTGGATCGGATACGGCCCATGAGTGGTAATGTACTCCCTGGAAGAGAACCGTTCACAAGCTTCCAGCCACTGCATATACGCAACGTCCGACCAGTGGTTTAGAGACGGAACAGTTAACGAAGGGCTACTGAGAGCAATTGCGCTGGCAGAAACATTGCTACTCTCTAACAAAATGCCTCGGATCGGGTTGCAGATTTGTTTGAACTTTGTGCCGTGTCACATCCCCAGCTCGCGGCCGACCAGGTTGAAGCTCGGGGTCCAATTGGCGCTCTTCTTAAACTGCTTCCGCAGCACGTCTATCTCGTACCAGGTGAGCGCCAACCAAGGCGCCCATTTACTTCGGGGGCGTGCATCAGGTGGCGGTGGGGCGAGCTGGGCGAGGGCATTGGTGAAATCACTCTGGGCGGTGGAGCGTGCTGGTCGCATCAACTGTCCGGCATCGTGGTCCTTTGATTCCAGCATTCGCAAAATTCTAGCGCCTTTCGCAATGCTTTCGTTGTGTGCAGTAACTGATGTTGGCTCTGGAGCGTTCAGGGGTGGGATGATTGGGTCAGACATGGAAAGACTTTGGTACTGAAGACAAGTAGTCAGTACAGGATGAGCTCTCCGCTGCTTGACACGTCAAATTAGACTTTCTAATCAACGAGTAGGCATATATACTCCCCGAAGTTTGCTGTACCGCAACGAAAGTGGTTATAACCTCAGGAGGGATGATTCTGTAGCAAGCGGAAAGATGTCAGTTGGGCTCTCATACTGAGTACCCGATGATTCACAATCTTGATGACAGTTTGTAGGGGGTCACTAGAGGTTGTTTGTACAAATTTACGACGTAGAGTAGTGCAATGGCGATCTAAACTGGGGTATAAAGCCATAACTTTTCCCCACCTTCCCCTACCGAAACTTCCAGCTCGGTCTTCGCATCCCTTGTTTTCGCTGCAGACTTCAAATCCTATCCTGTCAGATCCCAAACTCCAGTTGAAGCATTCAAATCCACCCAAAGGACCTGAGAGCTTTCACAAGCCCATCAGATCGCCATGATCGACTCTCCACCATCCTTGGTAATGCGCTTCCGGATGTTCAACTTGAGCAGTTGACCCGGCAGTTTGACCAAGGAACCATCCTCATCTTTACCTATCACCGCGTTCGGAGCATACACGAGAGCTTCACCTGTCTCTAGGCTCTCGATTTAACGAAGAATCTCCTTGTCATGTTCCATCGCGTTGATGTGCTTTTTGAGGGCAGAGTACCATGCAGGGCTGGTGAAACGATGAATGACTGTGACTGAACAAAGCGCAATCAAGTCAGTCGACACGGTTGGCTCTTGTGTAGAGATGATGACGCGTACGCCCTTGTGGCGCTGCAGACGTATGAGTGTGGCGAGGTAGCCCGTGAGCATCTTCGAACCGGGCGTATTCAACATGTACTAAGGTTTCATTAGCTTGCGGTATTTATGGTACGAACATCAATGCCATACCTTGTGGGCCTCATCAAGTACGACCATCTTGCCCAAGGTTTGAGACTGGGTAAAGCGCTCCAAGCCAAGCTTGAACAGTATGCAGGCCGTGTTGGGCGTGATGAAGGGATCAGAAAGGTCCATGATCGTAATTTCGCCGGGATGGAACGTGGGTTCTGGCGTGTTCTCATCTTTGTCCAGAAACGATTCGAGTAGGTCCAGAAACGATTCGAGTAGGCCCAGGCGCATATCGAGCATATTAGTCTGCTTGGGGTCGAAATTCTCCATTGCAACCCTCTGCTTGAATAAGGAGTAGTCGAAGACTCCATCCTCATTCTCAGTCGCGATAGCACGGAGAATGCTTTCCACTTTAGCCATGTAAAGAGGCACATCTGCTTTCTCATTCATGCCCATGAGTGTCAGCAAGGTCGCGATGTCGAGCGACTTGGCCTTGAGCTTGAACTCTAAGACCTTGACGCCAGGTATCGCTCGGTAGAATTTCTCGATTGCAGGGTTGGACGGTGACACTAAGACAGTGATTTTCTTCACCCTTTGACTCGCGGTGGCTTGATTAGCCGATCCCAAGAAGGCCGCTTCGCTTACAGTGAAGCCAGACCCACCACTGCTAAACTCGCTGTAGCTGAAGACCAGGGCTGCGACAGGAGCTTGAAGGCGACCAAGCTGTGGAGAAGGGATCAGGGCATTCTCGAGGATACATACCGTCGTATGACTCTTACCACTCCCTTGTACGCCGCAAATGAACGTGGAGAATGGCACATTCGTGTTGTGGAAAAGCCTGATGACTTCACCTTCCGTGTCCTTGCTGCCAAGAAAGCCATATTGTGGCACGAAGTCTTTACCATGTTCGACGATAACACTGGCCGATAGGAGAGGTGCATGGCCAATGTCCCTTTCAGTCGCATCAGGAAGGCTGGCATTGCCTGAGGTTGTGCCTCTCTGGGTGATCAATTGATCAATGAGGCCGGAATCGGGCTCCTAGTTCTCTTTCTCACTGGACGCGTAGAACGATTCCTCGCAGTGTGAATCTTCAGAGTTGCTATCTTCGGAAGCACCATCTTCGATACTAATGTTCGACCTCTGAATTTGGATTAGTTGATACAAGTGCTTATAACAACGGTGACATACCTGGTCCGAGTCCGATGATTCCAAGGTCTCTGTGAGGCGAATACCTCCGTCTTGCTGCTCAGCAGTTCGTCGTTTAGGCTCTTTGTTTGCTTCTACAAGACTGAACTTGTGTCCGGGAAGCTGCATACTGTCAAGTGTTAATGTATTTCTGTGTGTAGAACGGATCCGCTTACTCTTTCAGAGCAGCCTTGATCTCAAAAGCACGCGCGGGCTTAGCTTTGACCAGAGCAGCCGAAAATGCCGCCCATCCGATGAATTTGGCTTTCTTGAAACCTTTCTCTAGATGCAGAGAACTGATCCAGACCTGCAACCATTCGTCTACAGCGATAGTGTGTGCATGTGATGGACCGTCCTTTGCGCCATTCCGTGAGACAGACTGCGACTTGACTGGTACAGGTACTTGTGTGCTTTGTAGTTTGGCCTTTCTGATTCCCTGGAGTCTTATCAAATCAAATTATGCATGGTTAGAGCCAAGAAATGAAAACTTACTGAAGGATGAGTTCCTCGCGTTTTGCGTCGTCTTTCAGGTCGGGTCGCATCCGCAATAGTCGCTCTGAAAGTGCCGCAACATCTTCAAACTTTCCATGCTTGTTGGTCGAGAATTCTTGGCTGATGTGCTAAGTATTGTTAGTGAAGAGCGCCATCGAGGATTTCGGATGGCTTACCTCGCAGATTTCCATGTGAAGCCTCCAAATAGTTAGATATATCACATGAAGATCGTGAATGGTAGCTTACCGCTGTACGGAATTTGTGATTGCGGCCGCAATGTCTGGCCGCATCTTGATGAGCTTCAAGACCATTTTATCGAGATTCAATACTTCATCGAGTTGACCATGGCTGTCGCAGTGCCTTTTAGTGTACTGTGTCTTGACCCATTTGTCGACGTCTGACTTCATCTTGGAGGTGACTGGGTTTGGAGTGGTTTAATGTTGCCGAAAACTGCAGCACAACATTCTCAGAAGAGTGTTTTTGAGTGGATTCACAGGCTTTTGAATGTTAGCACTGCTTGTGTCAGTGTAGGATTGCTATAGATACCGATGTACCAGGACGGGGATGTTTGACTTCCAATCGTGTGCCCTGGTTTCTTTGTGCGGCCGTCAAGCTTTTACGGGAGTTATCAGTGTCAATGCTGGCAGTATTGGGGGCGCTTTTATGAGACGAGGTGGTTCGGGTTTACTTTGCAGGCAAACAATGCCCATATGTTGCTATACTACACTAGCAACTTGCGGCCCCACTTATTTTGCTGGACGCGACACGCACCTCTCAGAATGAGCATTCGAGATTAGAGCCTACTTAGCATATTCTATTACATTCTCCATTACACGATGTGTGATGAAGTTGCGGCGCTTTCCGGCTGTTCGTCACCGGACAAGAATAATTTTGGCAATCGCTGTCGAGGCTTATGAGCAAGATCCAACATCGTGCGTGATGCGTGACAACCTTGGAAGCGAGCATTACAGTCAGCCCGTTCCTGTCGAAGTGCAAAACTTCCTCACTTTGCTCCTAGTATCGTAAAAGTTTGTGAATCATCTGTGGACTCGACCTCTCTTCTTTGTTTATACTGCCCTAACTGACTATGTCACAGCGAGACTTCAACCCAATCAAATTTACATATCGCGGAACAACTTGCCACGATTTTCGTATCTGACTGTATCAAATGGCATCAGAGTAGCCAGACTGGGTCACTCTGGCCATGCCCAATAAGGCTGTGGAATTATCGGCACCACAGCATGTGGACTCATGTGCCAACTGGATCAAGGAAAGCTGCGAAGTTGGGCGAACCAAATCTTGAAAGAAAACCCAACCAACTGCCATTCAAGCATCCTAGAGTTATCAGCGCTGCTTCTAGCATGCCTAGGTGCACGATATGATTGTATCACACATGAAGAGCTGGGAGCGAGGCGAACGCAAGTAGACAATTTCACTAAATGTGTAAGTTTTCAAGAGAGAGGATTGAAATTTGAATCGAATTCTAGTTCTTGTTCCGTCACATGTGATCCAGCGACCGCGAGCTCTGCCAGTTCTAGTAGGCCAGTCGGCTGAGTCATGCCACAGAAGCTATAGAGAAAAGCCTTCGTAAGGGTCACAAAGCAGTTGAGAGCCGTCGCCGACACCAGGCCGTGCTACCTCTCCGCGTGATAGAGCGCATCATTGTAACTTTGGAAAGACCCTCCTGGAGAATCTTCCGAAACCAGTTCTCAATGGCATGAATCATTGGCGATCACAATGGCGAAGGGATCGCGGGATATAGCCATTGAATAGTCCTGGACGGAAGCTTTGGGATTTACAATGCCGATGATGAGAGCAAGAGATTGATTTTGCTCCACGAAGAAAAGTATCAAAAATCCAAACTTTCTTTGCATCTATGGTTCGTGAATCTTCACACGGTTGTATGAGGCTGTGTCGATCCGGGCTCTGTTCATGTTCGCTTCTTATTCCTTATGAACTTGTCGAACAAGTCCGTCAACTTCCCCATGGTCAAGTTCTTCATTGACGGTAGCTGTTCTCTCGCCCCATATAACACCATAGTCAGGGCGTATTCATCACCTACCGGTTCGGCACTAGACTCGGCCAACGTGAGGTGTCGCATAGCGTTGAAGTCGATTTTGCTTGACACCAATGGGCCCAGAGTAGGTAGTCTATGTAAACGTAAGTCGCGGAGCAATGCAACGATGGGTTTCACAAACCCTCAGGGTCATCCGTCTTCTTCTTGCGGAGCTGGTAGACTAAGTCGGCGAAGTGTTGGCTGTTTTTGCGCGCAACTTTGACTATGCTCATCAAGTAGCCAACCTTGCGGTCGTCGGCTGTGTCGCCCAGAAGAAAGGTGTCTCCTCGGTCGACGTTCTTTGCCAGGAACTCGCGCAAGACCTTGGCCACGTACTTGCCGTCTCCGGTAGGATATTGCTCAAGCGCAGCTGCATAGATCTCAACGTCGGCTGCCAGGCAGGGCTGATCGGTTGGCATGGCTTGGTAGGTTGGGGTTTCGAAGTCCGTGGCGGGGAGATCTAGGGCCAGTTTCGCGTCTTTGCTTGGGTGAGGTGGCTGCGGTCTCTCCACAACTGAAGTTGACGCTAATGCGGAGTTTATGAGAGTGGTCAGGTCGTGTGCAAATTTGCGCTGACCCGGAGCTATGCCACTGTGTATGTCACGTGCTGGCACGCTAAATACCTAGGCGGGTGCAAGCGGGTCCGTAAGCCCTTCACAGTTTTGCAACAACAACCTACTGACTTACAATTATCTAATTCAATACATGTGGCGTTCAAAGAGGGAATACTAGCATAAAGCATTGCCATGTTGAACAAGACGCCGCCTGTAACTGTCCATTGCCACAGTGTTAATATATGAGTTCTTGCAGCTTCTCGGCTCGCAGTAGACGGACTTGAAAGATTTGAGTAAGAAGAACTGAAGCTCAACTGAAGCATCTCCCATCGCGCGGTAGTCCGGTGTACTATCATTTCTGCTACCGGCCAACAGAATGATATCAATGTCAGACTCCTCCTCTGCTCGCTTTTTCGGTCGACCGCGCTTCTTCTTGGGTTCGGGCTGTGTATCTTGGCGCACTTCTTCGTAACTCTGGATATAGGCATCACCAGGAGCAGTAGCATCAAGAGAAGTGCCAGGCGTCGTGCCATCACCAGACGTAGTGCCATCACCAGACGTAGTGCCATCACCAGACGTAGTGCCATCACCAGACATAGTGCCGCCAGACGTTTTGCTATTAGATGTAGCTTCAACGACCTGGACTCGAGCATGCTTTCAGCCTAGTGTAGTTACTCACTGAGTGTGACATGGTCAGGGACGAGATGGGTATCATTGCTAGACTTCTACACTCCACTATTCTCGGGCGCTGGTATGTGAGCCCTCGCCACTAGTGCCAATCGACCGAAGTAGCAGGTGCCCACGTAGGTGCCCACGTGAGCACCCCGTCCTCAAGTCGGCAAGTACAAATGTGCAGGGCCACAGCACGCATAAGCGAGCAGGCGAAGAACGCTTCTCTTTCCAGCCGTCGAACCAACTCTCGTGATAATTGGTTCGCGAATCCCTGGAGACTACATGTGTCTATTGAGCTTTCGTTGAATAACATTGGGAACAGTGAAGGGGCATAGGTTATAATTTCACATCACAGACAACACGCCCAAGTCTTACGGTTTATTGTAGGCCTGCTGTCTGCTGTGGGTAAAACGCCCGAGAATGTAGCCATCCGTCCGTTGGTTTCCGTCTCCCTGAGTGAATGGCTCTAGTGCAGTCGCATAGATCTCTACGCCGGGCAATCAAGTTGGAGTGATCCGCAGCCATGGCCTGGTATATGGAGGTTTTGAACTTCGTCGATAGATCTAAAACCAGTCCTACAGTTTCGCCTGGGTCAGGTCGCTGTGTGCTTCTCATGATGGATATTAATGCCGACTTACATTTATCACCCTCGCTGACTACATCAATGTACATGTCGCTGAAAGATCAGAATACAGCAGCTGATAATCACCAGATCAAGCAAGACTCCGTCCGTATCGCCAGTGCCCTGCGTTTATAGAGTCAAAGCAGCAACGTTTTAATCCCTCTCGACACATCCATTGCTCACCTTCTAGGGCTCCCCCAGCTGTGAAGATTTGCGGTGCGC
The DNA here is from genome assembly GCA_022559985.1 of Parastagonospora avenae f. sp. tritici 18332-5. Classification (NCBI taxonomy): domain Eukaryota; kingdom Fungi; phylum Ascomycota; class Dothideomycetes; order Pleosporales; family Phaeosphaeriaceae; genus Parastagonospora; species Parastagonospora avenae. The sequence continues at coordinate 65,422 of JAFJTR010000120.1, forward strand.
TATTCCCACCGAGATAATTAACCTCAATGAATATTTTGAAAAATTTCTACGTCTCCTCACTTAATAATCAGTCCATGAATCTTCCTGGAGGGTCTAATGACCTCTCGCCGAACAACACTAGGAAGATAGAACGAATGAACATAGGACATGATGTCGCATAACCGCTGACTTGCAAACCTCAATTCTTTACAGAAATTTCGCTGTAGGTGAAGAATCTCGGATTGTGCTCGTCCGATATATCTGGCAAGGGATAAATATTGCCACTAGCCAAGTCGTGCTCATCGGTCATTCAAAAGCTTCCGGTGTGATAGCGTTCTTCAGATATGAAAGAGTACCAAAGTGAGCGAACTCTCACCGATACATTCAGGTAGGTACGCACGTGCACAAACGGCCCTAGGTAACCCCACCACACTGTCAGGTGTGCAAGCACTCCCACGAACACTCAAACTCGACACCGACACCAAATTGTGCTCTCAATATCGACTGCCATGGCGCAGCGCGACACAAGCCCGGCTGTGAACATGGCGGATGCAGAGAAATTCATATTGCCAGAAAAGAACGCCCCCGCGAGCGCAGAAGGTATGCTCCATCGAGATGCACGCTAGGGTTACACCGCTAGCGAGGCGCACCAAAAGAGCAAGACTAACAGCACGCAGTATACCGACAAATGCGACAGCGATTTCGAAGACTTTCAGAGATTCCAAAACCACAGGAGATGACGCAGGACAAGTCACAGATCCTGGCAAAGGTGACCATTCAAGAGCTCCACAGCCTGGTAACACTCCAGGCTTTGCAAGCCACCCTCGAAGACAAGACCGATGAAGACATCATGGAAGAGCTCCAAAGAGCGCAGCTCTGGCTAGGTGAAGTGCTTGCGAGTCATGCTAAGTTGCTAAAGCGGGAGCACTATATGCGCATGTTCCGCTTGGCGATCGAGAAAGAGCTGGCGGGTGCTAAGGAGCAGTGGACCCAGATGGAGAAGGTGTACATGGCACTGACAGATTCCAACGCACCAGATGCGGCTCAGAGACTCCGCTCGACAGTCATCCTAGTTCTTGAGCACAACTTCGCAGACGGACTGGCCCACGTCAGCAAGCTCGCCACAGAGCGAACCGAAAGCGTACAACGCGCCAGGACACTTGATCAGGATGCCAACGACATACGCTCCAGCATCGTTGATCGAACGCGAGACATCAAAGTCGACCACTTTGCTTGCGCGGTACCGCTGGCAAGTCTGCAGCTGCGCGCTGACATTGTCGACGACAACGAGGGATGCTGTCCCGTTTGCCAAAACTCGTACACGAATCTCTCCACAAACACAGTCTCGGACCTACTGGCTGACTACCCCGTGCGCATTAAACACTGTGGCCACGTCATTGGCAAAGCGTGTCTAGAGCAATGGATGAGTACGCCAAAGATAGACGAGGCGAAGTACCCACATCGGACATGCCCTTTGTGCAGGGTCAAGATCGAGGGCATAAAGGCTCCACCCTATCCAAAGGGCCTGAAAGCACACTTGAAGACTGACAGAATCGCGAACGAGTCCTTGAGAGAGTTCTTATATGGCTGGGATATCGAGATTGACGAATGCATGGACACGATTGCGGCTGGCATGAGCGAGGAGATCGCGTGTGAGGAACTGTTGATTGTCATCGAGAAAATGGCAGGCAAGACCAGATGGGGCTACGAAGGCGACGAGAAGATGTTGAAGAACAAGATTCAGAAGGTGAAGGAGGAAAGGTGGGTCTGGGGCTTCCGAGGTGATCGGATTTGGAGACAGATAAGAGACGAGTGGATGGACAGCGGAACAGTGAGGAAGGGCTGATTCTATCGTCAATAGACATATGGATGTGGAGACACTTATGATACCCAGTAGCTCGATCTCGGTATGAGACAATGCAAGTTACAATTACATACATCACGTGCTTCACACATATTTCAGGCGGCCGATCGCCCGCGGAGGCCCAGACCGCAGCAGGCGTCTGCCGCGCGCTGTGGAGGCGCGAAACATGGTTGGGCAGGTCTCGGCACAGTTCCAGTCTGCTGTTCCTGACCGTCATTCCTCATATATTTTGCGCTATGACGTCGTCATAGTGATATCGCTCTGCCACTTATCGCTGGGCAACCCTTGGCAGTGACGAACGACGAAAATGCAAACAATCAAAAACAACTATGCTCGCCTGTCTTTCAAAAGCGACGAGTTTCTCCCAGCGATCAGCAGCCCAGGAAACAAGCAAAATGGGTGTTAACATTGTCGATGTTGGCGTCTCAACAGTCCGTTCCCCGCACTCCTTGGTCCCTTGCAGCCGTGGGGGAAGCCGATTCCCGAACCCTGGCGCTAACATTTGCTACTTCAGACCCTTGGAGATCGTGATCAGCAACAAGATCGATACATTGCGTTCGAGCCGCGAAGCCTGAAGTCGCGAAAAGAGCTTGCGCTATTTGCGATTTTCGACGGACAGTACGTTTTCGTTTTGGTTGCGCGACTGCAACGATACTGATTGTTCACAGTGGCGGCACCGAAGCTGTCGCACACATCCACAAAAACCTCATCAAGCACTTGGAAGACCACTTCTCCTCAACAGAGAAGTCGCCAGGTGCAGAGTCGTACAAGCAAGCAATCCAACGCTCGCTGAAAGCAGTGGATCGTGACATTAGCCGCGATGATCTCGACGGTGGCGCGACAGTCGCTCTCGTGCTCATCGACACGAAGCAGAATCTGCTCGTGGAAGCCGATCTTGGTGATTCACACATCATATTTGGCGACCACTCCGACCACCGAGGTAGCCTTGATGGCGCAAAGAGCATGGACGATTGGGACGTGAAGGTACTCAGCAAGGAGCATGCACCCGATGCACCAGAAGAGAAGAAGCGCATCGAAGAGGCGGGTGGCGAGGTCAACTATAGCACAGGTACTGCGAGAGTAGGCGCCGTCAGCATGGCTCGCGCTCTTGGCGATCACGAGTACAAGAAGCCACGAGTGAACCGCCTAGCTGGACACGATCTCTCGGATCTGGATGGTGTTGAGACAGGTGTCGCACCCGGCGCGACGGTCACGCACGATCTCGTATCCAACAAGGCGCACTTCAGCACACGACAACTCAACGGCCAATCCCTCATCATGCTCGCATCCGATGGCGTTGGCGATGCAGACGAGGCGTGCGACGATGCACGTGAGGCGGTGAAGATGTGGAGCGAAGGCATGAACTTGAAAGACATCGCAGAGTCGATTACTGAGAGCGCTGGCAAGATGAAGAATGCCGACAACTGTACAGTCTTGCTGGTCGTGCTCGACACAGAGGGTAATGGATCAAGGAGAGATTCTGGATCTAGCTTTCACAGAAATTCGAGTAGTGGCAGTTCACGGAGGGGGAGGAGAAGGAGCAGCATCAGCGCCTTCAAAGACAACATCAAAGAACTGCTAAAGTGAAGAGACGGACCACATACGGCAGAAGCGGAAACAACTCTTATGAAAGACGCGGATTGAAGCTACGAAAGCAGCTTTGGCACACAATCCCGGCGCACCAGTCGTGCACCGTTTGAAATACTTGGCGAACAAGAGCGAGCATGATCGAAGTCGGCACTAACGGACGACGAGATACGACCAAACATTATGAATAACTTTTATACCACTCTGTATCTATTTCCACTCCACAAACCTTCCCATTTATGGCATATTCGCGTTTGGCGCCTTTCCACCCAGCTTGAAATGCCCCGGATGCAGTTTCTGAAACACCTGCTGCGGATCATACTTCTTGCTAATCCGCCTCAGTCTATCTACATTCGCCACGCCATAGCTGCTGATCGGATCCATGAACTGACTTGCGTAGTTCATGTAAATGTACTGATTATCCAGACCCTTGCTTTGCGCCTCCGCCTTCACCGTCTTGATGATCGTGCTAAAGAACTTCAGCATAGCGGCGTCATCTGCGGCATTCGTCCACCTCGACGACATGTTCATGACGAAATAAGGCCCTTTGGAGGGATTCAGGCCAAGTGCGTTACCGCCGTTCTTCTGCATGCCGGCGAGTTGGCCTTCGGTTATCGGCTGGATGGATATCGTGGGGAAAGCGCCCGCGAAACCTGCCACGTCGGGAAGAAGCGTGTAAAAAGTGTTTACGAGGAAAGTGAACAAGTCGCGGTCGAGCTTGAGAGTCACGTCCCATTGTGTTTGGCGCAGACCGTTCGCAGCGCCTTCATTCATCTTCACAGTCATGTCCGCGAGCGATCCTAGCCCAGTGTTGTCTGCAATTGGCTTGAGAACTGAGAAATCGGAGAACACGGAGGCGTTGGCGACGGGTTTGGTGTAATGAGTTTGCACGATCGCGATCTTCCCGACGCCAGCGATGTTGCCAAACGACACGATTTCCGCAGCGTCCGTGTCTTTCGCTGACCCCGTTTTGGCGAATTTGTAGATTGCATCAAGGACGGCGGCGAAGTTATTTTCGGTGAAGATGCGCTGGCCGCCCCACATTTGGTCCAATGGGAAGGCGTGAAGTTTGAAATTAGTTACGATGCCAAAATTGCTTCCGCCCCCTCGTAACGCCCAGAATAGGTCCGAGTATGAGTTTGGGGTGGCGTTGACGATCAGACCGGAGGCCGTGACGACCTCGTAGCTTTCTACGTTGTCGCAGGCCCAGCCCCGGAGGTTAGAGAAGAAGCTGATGCCGCCACCGAGAACAAGACCTGGGACGCCAACGGGTGCCATCTATGTCACATCAGTAAAGAAACCTGTAAGATCAAAAGCACAAGACGTACACGGCCTCCAACAACACCAAGATCGAACTTCTGGAGAGCAGTGTATACATCAACCCAACGATTCCCAGGTCCAACATCAGCAGTTTTCTTGTCAGCAGAGACTTCGACTTTTTTGAAGTTCTCCATCGAGACAGTAATACCACCATCGATGTTTGAAGCTCCACTGAAAGCTGCATGGCCGCCACCTTTCACGGCGAAAGGACATTGCGTCAGACGCGACAGGAGAACGAGGGAGGATACTTCGATGGTTGATGTTGGCTTGAAGACGCAGCGCGGGCTGACTGCGGCTTGCATCGCCGACCAGTATGCTCCCGTGAAGGCATCGTATGTTGATGAGCCCTCGGCGAGGAGCTTATTGTCACCATATATGATCTTCAAGGAATTGCACTACGTGTCAAATCAGCAATTGGCAGTCATGGAGTTGATGGCGACGTTGTACTGACAGCAATCGAGCACTCACTAGATGTTGATCTTTCTACGAGCGGCGCAAGCTCAGGCAAAGCCGAAACATTGACCTGGATACCGACATACAAAGTCAGTGTATAATTCACATAATCTGAGACATCAAGATTCGCTTACACCATTCGCAACGAGCGCCTCCGTGACGTTGAAATCCGGAGCCTCAAACTCGCCCGTCTGCGCACGAACCCCTGCAGCCAAGGCTACCGCCGGAACAATTGCAGAAACCCTCATCGCTCAAAGCAGACCAACAAATACAGAAGGACAAGAGACTTAGAATGGACTCCGTAACGTCGTTATAACACGGAGGTTACAGGACCCTTTTAATATCAATACGCAATGAGAGGGCTTCCGCGGGACACTATTGGTGGGTGCAGGTGCAGGATGCGGGCGAGGCGCCTGGGCGCGGCGAAGGGGCCATGGTATTGGGGCGGGAGATGAAGCCTGGTAAGTGCCTGCATATGCACATCGGGACGTGTGTAGTGGCGAACGATTGTTCGTAGAAAGTCTGTAAGTACTACGATGCTGAAGTCCTAATTTCTTCTTTGCAGGTGATCGTGATCATGCGATGTCGAAAGACACAGCGGAACCCCTTTCACCTTCTTCTCAATCATGCCATAATCAAGCTTGATTAGCAAGTGTTGAAGTTGGTGAAACAATTGATGAACAGCGGAGCACGTGTGCCGCTAGCATCACGCTAACGTGGTATTTTAACTGCTTTCCCGCCTCCAGCCGCGGAGGATGCATCGTTCTTCATGCACATCGAGCTATACGGAATTCGACACCAAGGTGCTAGACGCGGGCCGCTCATGAATCCGAACTCGATCGACCTTCCCAAGGGTACAGTGATCGAGAAGGACGGCATCCTGGTCTTTTCTGGATTCAGATTGGGAGAAAGCAAAGTGTGACGAGGCCGTCTTGCTGTCGTCAATAACTTCAATTTCGCGACGCTATGGACATCTGCTCAACATGCGCCGGTATTGGCGCGCAGGACGGATAGCATATTGTTGGACAGCTTGTTCTCATGCATCTCGGTTTTGACAGGAACCCGACACTGCGGTACCGGTGGAAGCGCGACACGCCACCCGGCCTTTCTCCATGCACTGTGCCGCATAGTTTCTGCCGTCCGACTGCCGCCTTCCTTTCCTGTGGTCGTTGAGAAGTTATGCCTTTGCGATTTCTACAGCTGTGAATTGGCATGGAATGATGGGATTACCGAGGGAGCGAATCCCATTTGGAAATACGACAAGAACTGTACCTATTTGTTGGCAGCATGGCTCAGCTCAATTTACCTTCCGCGGGGCCAAGCTTCCTTTGTGAACATTAGCTTTGGCCTTCCTCTGTCTGGAAGGTCTGTTGTCTCAAATCTGCGGGACAAGCAATTTTTATGTTGCACTGCTTGCATAGAACCATGATTTGGGCCATTCAACGTACCCATCGAGAAGGTGGCATTTCCAACACTGAGAGGCATGTCGGACACAACTCCTACGGAATTGGGTGCATCTTGTGGTGCCCGGTGTTTAGGAAATGTGTCTATCGCTGAAAGCAGCGGTGGTGGGTGCAATGTTGGCCATCCGTTCACTTTCAATCATAACGTAGATACTAAGCGAATCGCGCATCCAAGCGAGTCGCGCACCCCACCAACTTTGAGCACCTCTTTAAGCGTGCAACTCAACCACATTCAGAGATAATACATAGATATTGATATAGTAGATTAAGCAGTATCTAAAGTATCTTTTTTGCACGTACGTGAGTTGTGCCCAGTCTCTCTGCAC